>JAVTVY010034957.1:0-152773 GCA_036873755.1 Hanleya hanleyi | reverse complement strand
AAGCTGAATGTTAAGTGGTAGTGGGTAACGTGCTTGACTGCATGAATCCTTCAAAAAGGTGGCAACCGATTTCTAAGACCGTCTACGATGCCCCCGTGAATGATCTTCCATGTACTATTTTGACACATTCCGTCTTTTAAAACGGACTGTGTCGGCTATGTTTAATCGGTAGCCGGGCAAAACCTAATTTTAAGTGGTAGTTGGTAACATGCTTGAGTGGATGAATCCTTCAAAAAAGTGGCAACCGATTTCTAAGACCGTCTACGATGCCCCCGTAAATGAGATTTCATGTACTTTTTGACAAAGTTCGTCTTTTAAAACGGACTGTGTCGGCTATGTGGCAGTCGGTAACGTGCTTGACTGCATGAATCCTTCAAAAAGGTGGCAACTGATTTCTAAGACCGTCTACGATGCCCCCGTAAATCATCTTCCATGTACTATTTTGACACATTTCGTCTTTTAAAACGGACTGTGCCGGCTATGTTTAATCGGTAGCCGGGCAAAACTTAATGTTAAGTGGTAGTTGGTAACATGCTTCACTGGATGAATCCTTCAAAAAAGTGGCAACCGATTTCTAAGACCGCCTACGATGCCCCCGTAAATGAGATTTCATGTACTTTTTGACAAAGTTCGTCTTTTAAAACGGACTGTGGCGGCTATGTTTAATCGGTAGCCGGGCAAAACTTAATTTTAAGTGGTAGTTGGTAACGTGCTTGACTGCATGAATCCTTCAAAAAGGTGGCAACCGATTTCTAAGACCGTCTACGATGCCCCCGTAAATGATCTTCCATGTACTATTTTGTCACATTCCGTCTTCTAAAACGGACTATGTGGGCTATGTTTAATCGGTAGCCGGGCAAAACTTAATGTTAAGTGGTAGTTGGTAACATGCTTGAGTGGATGAATCCTTCAAAAAAGTGGCAACCGATTTCTAAGACCGTCTACGATGCCCCCGTAAATGAGATTTCATGTACTTTTTGACAAAGTTCGTCTTTTAAAACGGACTGTGTCGGCTATGTTTAATCGGTAGCCGGGCAAAGCTGAATGTTAAGTGGTAGTCGGTAACGTGCTTGACTGCATGAATCCTTCAAAAAGGTGGCAACCGATTTCTAAGACCGTCTACGATGCCCCCGTAAATGATCTTCCATGTACTATTTTGTCACATTTCGTCTTTTAAAACGGACTGTGTCGGCTATGTTTAATCGGCAGCCGGGCAAAACTTAATGTTAAGTGGTAGTTGGTAACATGCTTCACTGGATGAATCCTTCAAAAAAGTGGCAACCGATTTCCAAGACCGCCTACGATGCCCCCGTAAATGAGATTTCATGTACTTTTTGACAAAGTTCGTCTTTTAAAACGGACTGTGGCGGCTATGTTTAATCGGTAGCCGGGCAAAACTTAATTTTAAGTGGTAGTTGGTAACGTGCTTGACTGCATGAATCCTTCAAAAAGGTGGCAACCGATTTCTAAGACCGTCTACGATGCCCCCGTAAATGATCTTCCATGTACTATTTTGTCACATTTCGTCTTTTAAAACGGACTGTGTCGGCTATGTTTAATCGGCAGCCGGGCAAAACTTAATGTTAAGTGGTAGTTGGTAACATGCTTCACTGGATGAATCCTTCAAAAAAGTGGCAACCGATTTCCAAGACCGCCTACGATGCCCCCGTAAATGAGATTTCATGTACTTTTTGACAAAGTTCGTCTTTTAAAACGGACTGTGGCGGCTATGTTTAATCGGTAGCCGGGCAAAACTTAATTTTAAGTGGTAGTGGTAACGTGCTTGACTGCATGAATCCTTCAAAAAGGTGGCAACCGATTTCTAAGACCGTCTACGATGCCCCCGTAAATGATCTTCCATGTACTATTTTGTCACATTTCGTCTTTTAAAACGGACTGTGTCGGCTATGTTTAATCGGTAGCCGGGCAAAACTTAATGTTAAGTGGTAGTTGGTAACATGCTTCACTGGATGAATCCTTCAAAAAAGTGGCAACCGATTTCCAAGACCGCCTACGATGCCCCCGTAAATGAGATTTCATGTACTTTTTGACAAAGTTCGTCTTTTAAAACGGACTGTGGCGGCTATGTTTAATCGGTAGCCGGGCAAAACTTAATTTTAAGTGGTAGTTGGTAACGTGCTTGACTGCATGAATCCTTCAAAAAGGTGGCAACCGATTTCTAAGACCGTCTACGATGCCCCCGTAAATGATCTTCCATGTACTATTTTGTCACATTCCGTCTTTTAAAACGGACTATGTGGGCTATGTTTAATCGGTAGCCGGGCAAAACTTAATGTTAAGTGGTAGTTGGTAACATGCTTCACTGGATGAATCCTTCAAAAAAGTGGCAACCGATTTCTAAGACCGCCTACGATGCCCCCGTAAATGAGATTTCATGTACTTTTTGACAAAGTTCGTCTTTTAAAACGGACTGTGGCGGCTATGTTTAATCGGTAGCCGGGCAAAACTTAATTTTAAGTGGTAGTTGGTAACGTGCTTGACTGCATGAATCCTTCAAAAGTGTGCAACCGATTTCTAAGACCATGATGCCCCCGTAATGAGATTTCATGTACTTTTGAGTAAGTTCGTCTTTTAAAACGGACTGTCGCTCGGCTATGTTTAATCAGTAGCCAGGCAAAACTAATATTAAGTGGTAGTTGGTAACATGCTTCACTGGATGAATCCTTCAAAAGTGGCAACCGATTTCTAAGACCACTTCACACAAATGCCCCGTAAATGAGATTTCATGTACTTTTTGACAAAGTTCGTCTTTTAAAACGGACTGTGTCGGCTATGTTTAATCGGTAGCCGGGCAAAGCTGAATGTTAAGTGGTAGTCGGTAACGTGCTTGACTGCATGAATCCTTCAAGAAGGTGGCAATCGATTTCTAAGACCGTCTACGATGCCCCGTAAATGATCTTCCATGTACTATTTTGACACATTTCGTCTTTTAAAACGGACTGTGTCGGCTATGTTTAATCGGTAGCCGGGCAAAACTTAATGTTAAGTGGTAGTTGGTAACATGCTTCACTGGATGAATCTTTCAAAAAAGTGGCAACCGATTTCTAAGACCGCCTGCGATGCCCCCGTAAATGAGATTTCATGTACTTTTTGACAAAGTTCGTCTTTTAAAACGGACTGTGTCGGCTATGTTTAATCGGTAGCCGGGCAAAAATTAATGTTAAGTGGTAGTCGGTCACGTGCTTGACTGCATGAATCCTTCAAAAAAGGTGGCAACCGATTTCTAAGACCGTCTACGATGCCCCCGTAAATGATCTTCCATGTACTATTTTGACACATTTCGTCTTTTAAAACGGACTGTGTCGGCTATGTTTAATCGGTAGCCGGGCAAAACTTAATGTTAAGTGGTAGTTGGTAATATGCTTGACTGGATGAATCCTTCAAAAAAGTGGCAACCGATTTCTAAGACCGCCTACGATGCCCCCGTAAATGAGATGTCATGTACTTTTTGACAAAGTTCGTATTTTAAAACGGACTGTGTCGGCTATGTTTAATCGGTAGCCGGGCAAAACTTAATTGTAAGTGGTAGTTGGTAACGTGCTTGACTGCATGAATCCTTCAAAAAGGTGGCAACCGATTTCTAAGACCGTCTACGATGCCCCCGTAAATGATCTTCCATGTACTATTTTGACACATTCCGTATTTTAAAACGGACTGTGTCGGCTATGTTTAATCGGTAGCCGGGCAAAACTTAATGTTAAGTGGTAGTTGGTAACATGCTTGACTGGATGAATCCTTCAAAAAAGTGGCAACTGATTTCTAAGACCGTCTACGATGCCCCCGTAAATGAGATTTCATGTATTTTTTGACAAAGTTCGTCTTTTAAAACGGACTGTGTGGGCTATGTTTAATCGGTAGCCGGGCAAAGCTGAATGTTAAGTGGTAGTCGGTAACGTGCTTGACTGCATGAATCCTTCAAAAAGGTGGCAACCGATTTCTAAGACCATCTGCGATACCCCGTAAATGATCTTCCGTGTACTATTTTGAGCACATTTCGTCTTTTAAAACGGACTGTGTCAGCTATGTTAATCGGTAGCCGGGCCAAAACTTAATGTTAAGTGGTAGTTGGTAACATGCTTCACTGGATGAATCCTTCAAAAAAAGTGGCAACCGATTTCTGGAACTACTTACACGATGCCCACATCGTGGATTTCCCTGTTTACTTGCACGAAATAAAGTTCGTCTTTTAAAACGGACTGTGTCGGCTATGTTTAATCGGTAGCCGGGCAAAACTTAATTTTAGTAAAGGTAGTTGGTAACATGCTTGACTGCATGAATCCTTCAAAAAGGTGGCAACCGATTTCTAAGACCGTCTACGATGCCCCCGTAAATGACCTTCCATTGCTATTTTGACACATTTCGTCTTCTAAAATGGGGTGTGTGGGCTATGTTTAATCGGTTGCCGGGCAAAGCTGAATGTGAAGTGGTAGTCGGTAACATGCTTGACTGCATGAATCCTTCAAAAGTGGCAACCGATTTCTAAGACCGTCTGGGATGCCCCCGTAAAATGAGATTTCATGTACTTTTTGAAACAAAGTTCGTCTTTTAAAACGGACTGGCTATCGGCTATGTTTAATCAGTAGCCGGGGCAAAGCTGAATGTTAAGTGGTAGTTTGGTAACGTGCTTGACTGCATGAATCCTTTAGGTGGCAACCGATTTCTAAGACCGTCTACGATACCATGTAAATAATCTTCCATGTACTATTTTGACACATTTTGTCTTTTAAAACGGACTGTATCCGGCTATGTTAATCGGTAGCCAGGCAAAACTTAATGTTAAGTGGTAGTTGGTAACGGCATGCACTTCGGATGAATCCTTCAAAAAGTGGCAACCGATTTCTAAGACCGTCTACGATGCCCCGTAAAATGAGATTTTGCACCTTTGCTTTTTGACAAAGTTCGTCTTTTAAAACGGACTGTGTCGGCTATGTTTAATCGGTAGCCGGGCAAAGCTGAATGTTAAGTGGTAGTAGGTAACGTGCTTGACTGCATGAATCCTTCAAGAAGGTGGCAACCGATTTCTAAGACCGTCTACGATGCCCCCGTAAATGATCTTCCATGTACTATGTTGTCACATTCCGTCTTTTAAAACGGAGTGTGTCGGCTATGTTTAATGGGTAGCCGGACAAAACTTAATGTTAAGTGGTAGTTGGTAACATGCTTGACTGGATGAATCCTTCAAAAAAGTGGCAACCGATTTCTAAGACCGTCTACGATGCCCCCGTAAATGAGATTTCATGTACTTTTTGACAAAGTTCGTCTTTTAAAACGGATTGTGGCGGCTATGTTTAATCGGTAGCCGGGCAAAACTTAATTTTAAGTGGTAGTTGGTAACGTGCTTGACTGCATGAATCCTTCAAAAAGGTGGCAACCGATTTCTAAGACCGTCTACGATGCCCCCGTAAATGATCTTCCATGTACTATTTTGTCACATTCCGTCTTTTAAAACGGACTATGTGGGCTATGTTTAATCGGTAGCCGGGCAAAGCTGAATGTTAAGTGGTAGTCGGTAACGTGCTTGACTGCATGAATCCTTCGAAAAGGTGGCAACCGATTTCTAAGACCGTCTACGATGCCCCCGTAAATGATCTTCCATGTACTATTTTGACACATTTCGTCTTTTAAAACGGACTGTGTCGGCTATGTTTAATCGGTAGCCGGGCAAAACTTAATGTTAAGTGGTAGTTGGTAACATGCTTGACTGGATGAATCCTTCAAAAAAGTGGCAACCGATTTCTAAGACCGTCTACGATGCCCCCGTAAATGAGATTTCATGTACTTTTTGACAAAGTTCGTCTTTTAAAACGGACTGTGTCGGCTATGTTTAATCGGTAGCCGGGCAAAACTTAATGTTAAGTGGTAGTCGGTAACGTGCTTGACTGCATGAATCCTTCAAAAAGGTGGCAACCGATTTCTAAGGCCGTCTACGATGCCCCCGTAAATGATCTTCCATGTACTATTTTGACACATTTCGTCTTTTAAAACGGACTGTGTCGGCTATGTTTAATCGGTAGCCGGGCAAAACTTAATGCTAAGTGGTAGTTGGTAACATGCTTCACTCGATGAATCCTTCAAAAAAGTGGCAACCGATTTCTAAGACCGCCTACGATGCCCCCGTAAATGAGATTTCATGTACTTTTTGACAAAGTTCGTCTTTTAAAACGGACTGTGTCGGCTATGTTTAATCGGTAGCCGGGCAAAACTTAATTTTAAGTGGTAGTTGGTAACGTGCTTGACTGCATGAATCCTTCAAAAAGGTGGCAACCGATTTCTAAGACCGTCTACGATGCCCCCGTAAATGATCTTCCATGTACTATTTTGTCACATTCCGTCTTTTAAAACGGACTATGTGGGCTATGTTTAATCGGTAGCCGGGCAAAACTTAATGTTAAGTGGTAGTTGGTAACATGCTTGAGTGGATGAATCCTTCAAAAAAGTGGCAACCGATTGCTAAGACCGTCTACGATGCCCCCGTAAATGAGATTTCATGTACTTTTTGACAAAGTTCGTCTTTTAAAACGGACTGTGTCGGCTATGTTTAATCGGTAGCCGGGCAAAACTTAATGTTAAGTGGTAGTTGGTAACGTGCTTGACTGCATGAATCCTTCAAAAAGGTGGCAACCGATTTCTAAGACCGTCTACGATGCCCCCGTAAATGATCTTCCGTGTACTATTTTGACACATTTCGTCTTTTAAAACGGACTGTGTCGGCTATGTTTAATCGGTAGCCGGGCAAAACTTAATGTTAAGTGGTAGTTGGTAACATGCTTCACTGGATGAATCCTTCAAAAAAGTGGCAACCGATTTCTAAGACCGCCTACGATGCCCCCGTAAATGAGATTTCATTTACTTTTTGACAAAGTTCGTCTTTTAAAACGGACTGTGTCGGCTATGTTTAATCGGTAGCCGGGCAAAACTTAATTTTAAGTGGTAGTTGGTAACGTGCTTGACTGCATGAATCCTTCAAAAAGGTGGCAACCGATTTCTAAGACCGTCTACGATGCCCCCGTAAATGATCTTCCATGTACTGTTTTGTCACATTCCGTCTTTTAAAACGGACTATGTGGGCTATGTTTAATCGGTAGCCGGGCAAAACTTAATGTTAAGTGGTAGTTGGTAACATGCTTGAGTGGATGAATCCTTCAAAAAAGTGGCAACCGATTTCTAAGACCGTGTACGATGCCCCCGTAAATGATCTTCCATGTACTATTTTGTCACATTCCGTCTTTTAAAACGGACTATGTGGGCTATGTTTAATCGGTAGCCGGACAAAACTTAATGTTAAGTGGTAGTTGGTAACATGCTTCACTGGATGAATCCTTCAAAAAAGTGGCAACCGATTTCTAAGACCGCCTACGATGCCCCCGTAAATGAGATTTCATGTACTTTTTGACAAAGTTCGTCTTTTAAAACGGACTGTGTCGGCTATGTTTAATCGGTAGCCGGGCAAAACTTAATGTTAAGTGGTAGTTGGTAACATGCTTCACTGGATGAATCCTTCAAAAAAGTGGCAACCGATTTCCAAGACCGCCTACGATGCCCCCGTAAATGAGATTTCATGTACTTTTTGACAAAGTTCGTCTTTTAAAACGGACTGTGGCGGCTATGTTTAATCGGTAGCCGGGCAAAACTTAATTTTAAGTGGTAGTTGGTAACGTGCTTGACTGCATGAATCCTTCAAAAAGGTGGCAACCGATTTCTAAGACCGTCTACGATGCCCCCGTAAATGATCTTCCATGTACTATTTTGTCACATTCCGTCTTTTAAAACGGACTATGTGGGCTATGTTTAATCGGTAGCCGGGCAAAACTTAATGTTAAGTGGTAGTTGGTAACATGCTTGAGTGGATGAATCCTTCAAAAAAGTGGCAACCGATTTCTAAGACCGTCTACGATGCCCCCGTAAATGAGATTTCGTGTACTTTTTGACAAAGTTCGTCTTTTAAAACGGACTGTGTCGGCTATGTTTAATCGGTAGCCGGGCAAAGCTGAATGTTAAGTGGTAGTCGGTAACGTGCTTGACTGCATGAATCCTTGAAAAAGGTGGCAGCCGATTTCTAAGACCGTCTACGATGCCCCCGTAAATGATCTTCCATGTACTATTTTGACACATTTCGTCTTTTAAAACGGACTGTGTCGGCTATGTTTAATCGGTAGCCGGGCAAAACTTAATGTTAAGTGGTAGTTGGTAACGTGCTTGACTGCATGAATCCTTCAAAAAGGTGGCAACCGATTTCTAAGACCGTCTACGATGCCCCCGTAAATGATCTTCCATGTACTATTTTGTCACATTCCGTCTTTTAAAACGGACTATGTGGGCTATGTTTAATCGGTAGCCGGGCAAAACTTAATGTTAAGTGGTAGTTGGTAACATGCTTGACTGGATGAATCCTTCAAAAAAGTGGCAACCGATTTCTAAGACCGACTACGATGCCCCCGTAAATGAGATTTCATGTCCTTTTTGACAAAGTTCGTCTTTTAAAACGGACTGTGTCGGCTATGTTTAATCGGTAGCCGGGCAAAGCTGAATGTTAAGTGGTAGTCGGTAACGTGCTTGACTGCATGAATGCTTGAAAAAGGTGGCAACCGATTTCTAAGACCGTCTACGATGCCCCCGTAAATGAGATTCCATTACTATTTTGACAAATTTCGTTTTTTAAAACGGACTGTGTCGGCTATGTTTAATCGGTAGCCGGGCAAAACTTAATGTTAAGTAGTAGTCGGTAACGTGCTTGACTGCATGAATCCTTCAAAAAGGTGGCAACCGATTTCTAAGACCGTCTACGATGCCCCCGAAAATGAGATTCCATTACTATTTGGAAAAATTTCGCTTTTTAAAACGGACTGTATCGGATATGTTTAATCGGTAGCCGGGCAAAACTTAATGTTAAGTGGTAGTCGGTAACGTGTTTGACTGCATGAATCCTTCAAAAAGGTGGCAACCGATTTCTAAGACCGTCTACGATGCCCCCGTAAATGATCTTCCATGTACTATTTTGACACAATTCGTGTTCTAAAACGAGGTGTGTGGGCTATGTTTAATGGGTTGCCGGGCAAAGCTGAACGTTAAGTGGTAGTCGGTAACCTGATTGACTGCATGAATAATTCGACAGGGTGACAACCGATTTCGAAGACCGCCTACGATGCCCCCGTAATGATGTTCAATGTATTATTTTGACGAATTTCACCTTGCAAAACGAGGTGTGGGGGCTATGTTTAATCGGTTACCGGGCAAAGCTGAATGTTAAGTGGTACTGGGTAACCTGCTTGACTGCATGAAGCCTCCAGCAGGGTGGCAACCGATTTCGAAGACAGTGTACGATGCCCCCGTAAATGAGCTCTCATGTACTATTTTGACCAATTTAGTGTCCTAAAACAGGCTATGTTGAATATGTTCAATCGGTTGCCGGACAAAGCTGAATGTTGAGTGTTAGGCGGTAACCTGCTAGACCGGATGATTGTGGGGGCATTGCCCGGCAAACTTTATATTCTGTATGTGGAGAGACAACACCTTGAAAGCTGTCGTACTTTGAAGCTTATGATATTGTGGTCATTTTGAGCCTATTTGGGTTAATTCTATGGCGGCCATGTGGTATACCAGGAAATGATGTTTTCGTCATTTTTCTACAAAATTTATACAATTCTGCGAGAAAAAGTGGGAATAACTATTTCATTTCACGTGAGATTATTATTTATAAATTTCTAATTTCGTTGTTTCGAAGAAAACATCTGACGGAAAGTTATAAAAGTGTGTCATGTATACATCTGATGAAAAAAGTGGACCAAAGAAAATGTATCTTTTCAAACTGACGTGATTGTGATGTTAAAAATGCGTCCATTTTTACAGTTTCTGATTGGGCTTTACCCAAGAGCATGTGGTTAGTTTCTCCGCCCTAGCCCAAGCGATAAGAGGAACATTTAGGGAGGGCGGAATGCCCCTCCCCATCCCGCCACCAGGCATGGACAACACCCTAAACGCCCAGGCCAGATAGGGTTAAGCATTTCGCCTATTAATACTGATTGTGTAGGGTAGAATTATTCTGTTGCCAGGTAAAACTGATTCTTAAGTGTTACTTAAATAGTAGTTAACCCTACCTGACCGGGGGGGGGGGGCGGAAAGTGCCCCCCTAATGAACTTTTTTCTGCTGCTCCGAAACGACAAAACCGAGGAGGCTGAAACTTCGTGACTTTTAAGCTTGTGTTATTGGGGTCCTTTTGAGCCTATTTTCAATAACCCCTGGGCAGGGGATCATGGGTAAATTCAAAATGGCGGCCATGTGGTATCCGCGAAAGTAGTGTTTTTCACTCTTTTCGCCCCATTTCCTGACATTTTCTTTGCCTAAAAGGCCTTAAAAGTATTTTATTTATGCAAAACTAATTATTTCCTATTTTATTAGATTTTTTTCGAGAGAAACGTGTGAAAATTGAAAATTTCGAAAAATCGACCCCAAAAGGCCGAAAAATGGCTTCCGAGAACATTACGTGACTGTGACGTCATCATTGCGGCCATGTTGGATTTTTTTTTTGCATTTTGCGGTAGAGCTTGAACCCAAGATACTGTGTGGTAAGTTTCAGCGCTCTAGCCTTAGTGGTAGAGAAAATATATAGGGGGGGCACTTTCCGCCCCCCCCCCCCCCGGAGGCTGCGATACACCCCAAATGGCCCAGGCCAGATAGGGTTAAGTGGTAGGCCTAATCAGTAACCTTATTGACTGTATGAACTAATCGGTATGGTGGTAACTGATAGTTTATTCAATACTACGGAACGGATCTTTTATCTTTCTTTCCAAAAGTATGTATGGAGTATTACTATAATCGCATTGTGCATTTCCGATGATTTTCAGGTATATTAACTGTGAGGTTTTTGGATAATCGGTGGTTATGACTCACTGGCATATTCTGACGAATCGACGGCCGTGTATTCGCTTTTTTTAGTGCGAATACGTGGCCGCATATTCAATGTGGCAAAAACGGTCGAATCGACGGCCGCACATTCGCGAATCCACGGCCGCCTATTCGCGCGAATCCACGGCTGAAAGTGAATAATGAACCGGTTGCTAACTTTACCGAGCTCTAAATTGTGGCAAAACGGTTTAGAACTGTTAATTTGAATGGACAAGGATGAGCGATACTGACCCTTTTTGTCCAAAAATGAAAACTTGCTCGATTTCGTCTGAGCGATCTTCGAGCCACTCTGTCATCTGCGTCTGCAAAATTTAACTTGGAAATCAATTGAATCAATAAAATTATCCACGTATTCTTCTATCGATTCAAAAATAATTAAATATCTTTTAGAACACCTTAATCATCTGCATATGAGGGAAAATATTTTGGAGCACCCAAGTCATCTTTAATCAATTTCGTGTTCGAAGCGCTGGGAACAACGTGCGATACACCTATCTCTCATGCGTATGCGTAAAAGAGCTAAATCTTCTATGTGTGCGTTTGTGACCTGGAGTTTATTCGGAGCACCTAAATCATCATCAATTGTAAATTGCGTCAGCATTCAATATGTGTGGTTTGCTCAGTGTTTCAAACACGTATTTGTTGCTATTTTCCAGATATTTTCTGGTACTTTCCAGATATTTATTCCCAGTATTTGCACCCCATAGTACCCAGTATTACATTTTAGTCTTACCCAATTTCGCATATTGTCATAATTGTGATGAAACGCGCGGACTTTGCATACAGTATTAACGCGTTTTGTCGCAAATGTGACAAAATGAGAAATTTGTGAGAAAAAGTGTAACCAAACTAAAATGTGTAGATGAGCAGCAATTATTTGCCTGCTGGATGTTCTACTACTACATGTAGGTTTTGACCAGATTGTTTCCTTTCCGCGCATTGCCTTTGATCGAAATACCTCAGTAGAATAATGAAAAAGCATCAGTGTGTTTATATTTGATGACAGTGAGGTCACTACGTTCAACGATTGCAAGAATATCTTGTTGGAGAAATTTGAAACTGCCCGCCTCGACGGGCTTTCTGTATCACCACTGATTATGTATTGTGCGCCGAAATGAAAATTAAGTCGCACTTTTGTATACGCCTTCTGCTGGACGGTATGGCCTTCTGCTAGCGCAATAAGTATTGCTGGATTAAAGCTCATAATTTAACCACTTAAGTATCTGCATATTAACTAATACCCTATCCTAGATAAATGACTTTGCCTTATTTGATGAAGATCAAACCGTCGGGAGATAATCAATTTAGGCGGTTTTTTTTGTTCTATGTCTCTCGAAGAAACTCTAACTAAATCCGCACCACACGCACAGAAAACCCGAGGTAAGTAGTTCTTTCAAGGTAAATGATACGGTAAAACAATAACATGCATGTCTTGAAATATTATATATTATATTATATTCTATTTTCAATTTTCTCAACATCGATTATTTGAATATCTGGCTATGAACTAAATAGGATCCAATTATTAGAGAGGTTAGGTCAAATATGACAATTTATATTCTGTTACATATATAATATCTATATCTTTACAAAAATGAACCAGGCCTCCTCTTTCGTCGAACGTCACCACAAGAGAGATGATTTAAATTTCGACATCGTAAATAATCCCTTTCTGAAAAGCGGTATTTCCAGTGGGACCTGCTTATGGCGTATACAAATCCCGATAAAGATCGCACACAGTCAGGAAAATAAGACGGCACGAAACCGCTTGAACCGGAGCTAGGATCAATATGAACCATGTACTTTGGGATCCTCTTTGTGTTCACATGTACTTAAAGCTTCTCATGAACAGGCTCAATCAAAGCGAGGCTGAGATACGTGTACATCTTTCTCTAGATAAAGATGTATCTCTAATATTGATCAGCGATACGAATTTCATAATTTTGGATCATCGTAATGTCTTGCCGACACCACTGAAATCTGTTGACAGCTTCTCTCTTGCAGGACGTTAGCCTATGTTTATGCCTACTTTGATGGTTTATGGACTAATGCTGTTATAAGAAATACGTAATTCTATTTGGATTATAGATGCGGAAATCATTTAATGGGCGACAGCTGAATATTGAATTACGGACTAGACGCTTGTATCATATTCCACATCTCTTCGGATCATGCTGACGCTTTTGTCTGTATACCACACTTGCATCTCTCGATGAACCTCCTTAACTAAGTTTCGGCTATAGTTATCTAATTTACACCATACCTGCGCCAATATCAGGGGATTTGGGCTGATTGAGCTATTTTTACTTTCTGCAATTACTTCAAAAGGCGTCCGGTTACTGAAATTAGAGGCACCCCACGTTAAGTCACTTCATTCTGATCACTTAATTCAGGGAGATTGTGTGTAAAGCCTCCTCGGTGATGTTAGATGACTGATCACCTGGTCTCGATATACAACTCCTGCCAGTTTTGTCAGAGAGTTCAATTGTGCGTGAACCTGATCGGTGTTCGCGGAGATGGATACTGGTTGTATTGATATAGGGTACATGTAGGGTACACAGACTTCGATTGCCACCATCTCAGCCACCAGGGTGCTGTAACTATTATGCAAGGTTTTATTTTCAATTGAATCTCGATATTTTGAGCGTATTTAATCATACAATACCACTAATCTTACCAGTATAACCAAATCTGGGAGAAGGGAAATGATCACATTGCTGTATTTCGGACTACACCGAAGGCACAAATGCAATGAAGATTTAAAGATTTAAAGATTTCCTTAAAGAGAAAGTACCGGTGTCATGGTTTGATTTTTTTTTTTAAATTGACTCCAAAGTTACTGAATCTAACGATTAAAATTGGTTACGTTTGCGCACTCTAGATGTCAGATCACTTGAATAATCCAGTGCTTGAGAATTGAAAAAGACGGTGATCGGAAAATGAATTGAATGTTGACTTCCCTTCCAATCTCAAACACGAATTGGTGGTGTAAACGTTAGACTAAATCGGTCTTGAGCACCGTTCGTCAGTGGATTTAAAGACTCCTAATTTCAGAATAACGCCGGTGTTTAAATACCTTCCTCCATTAGATATTTACCTTCTACAAAGATCTCACAGTGAAACATACTCTTATCGACTGTATAGATTTTAAGATTGTAAGAGATTCTTTTTATCGAGCGGCTACTTTGAAAGATATTTTCGATCGGGTGAGGGAGGACTGTGTCTCAGGTTATTTCAGAGAAATCGGTTTGTTGCATAACTATTAATGTGTTCATGTTTCAATGTATTGGATTTCTAAGTTATTAACTTGAATTCTTAGAATTTTGCTTGATTTTGCTATATAGCTGAAATATTGCTGAACGCTTCGTTCAACCTTAATTCTCTCTCTCACACAAAGAATCACACTTTCGCAGAAGAGTACAGCAGGATTTGTGTTACGAAATAGTAAGAGGTTCTGGCCAGAATGTTAGCGCTGAGTAAGCCTAATTCCATATCTATGATTATTTCCGAGCAGCTGAGATGCCGTACCGTCTAGTCATGATTTAGTTTGAATCACGGAATGCGGCACTCAGCATATATTTATTCTTTGAATACGTCTTGCAAACTGCAACAGAATATCAAAAGCTGAATATTTCGGTGGACAGTTCTACCACGTCATTTCATGCTTGGACACGATGCATCACGGGATGGATGTCAGGAGTTCGTACGAGCATCATTGATCAGGTTAAAATATTTACTGCCGTTTTCGAACGCGAAACTTTCACGCCCTATATATTTTCAAACTTGAAAATGTGCAAGAATATTTTAATATCGTCTGGCATTGTTGTTAATTAAATCGATGGACGATACGTTATAGTCTTAACCCAAATTTGTGTCATCCAGTTATTATAAAGTCTATACAAAAAGGTCAATAACATAACTGATGAAAAGCGTGTTAGCCATATTTTTTATCAATAATATGCGAAATGGACCATGCTAATATTGAGAAAAGCTACCCACTCCCATACTCTCCGAGCGACAGTTGCCTATTTGGGCAAGGAGTTTATTATAATTATATTATTATATTTATTATATTTTCTTCAGCTTTAGGGCGACATAGGGGAAACATTCCATAACATGGGTTAAACACGACTTTCTGTTCGTATATGACGTCGAAGTACGAGGTAACATTTTGGGTCTATTCTTGGAATAATTTATTTTTATTTTGACTCCGTAAATTGAAGAAAAAAGTTAATTGAAATAAGATGACTGAAGTGAAGCATATTAACGCAATTTACGTTGGCGATCGTACTGTCGTTAATACCGGTCACATATCCCGGTACTGATCCAATTTACGCGTATTGTATTTCAGCGTGTTCTGACAGCATGCAACGAGATAGCTGGTCGGCTGTTCCACGTCATACAATAATCCTGTTCAGTAGCCTAATATTAAAATGAGTAAATTTTCGCTGATCTGTCGGGTAAGAAATAGCAGGGCGCCTACATTTCCAACAAATCTATTCAAATCTCATAGGTTTCGTTGAGAATGAGTAACACACTGATCAGACCCATGCAGTCACCATTGTCAAACGTTTCGTTAAAATAAACGGCCAACTTCCCATTTTTTAGTCAGAAAGTGGAGTATGATTTCAATTGGAATATGAGTACTATTTGTAGATTGTGTTAATTCATGACGCAAGTTCTCCGTTTCACTGGGAAAAATCCATAAATGAGCCAACAAAAGTAAGGTGAGTCAAAAATAATCCCTAAATAACCAACTGAAATGGTCAGTCTGAATAGATCCAACAGAAAAGCTGCCACACCAGAGGCAAGTTTGTCCGCTCATGGGACTTAAAACTAAATGCCAATAAAATACTGTTGATCAATTTGGACTAAATATTGGATTCATTGATAATATCGCAATTGTCTGTGGATCACCATTAACTGAACAGGGTGCTCTCCCCTAACTGCCGAAAAGTGGATAAACATTGACTCACCTTGGATGTACCAGCATAGGTAAAACAGATATTCTAATTAAGAGTAGCATTCACGTCGCGTTCAGCAATATTTCAGCTATGTAGCGACGACTACAATAAAGGGTGTGCTGGGTGTAATCTATATAGAATATATGACAATTATTTGTGAAGATACCCATGACCGTGCTAATCAGTTCAGAAAATAATTAGAATGAGTATATGAATTTGGGATGATAATCAGGTAAGTTGCAAAATATATCAGCATATGTGGCCATACTTTTCTAAGATTCTGCTTTTAGAGATTTTAGAATTCCTCGTGTATTTAAAAAAGCAAATTCATTCCATGATCTCACTCAAACATTGCAGACATCAGGCATGATTATTTGGCCAGGAAGCAAAGTTGGCTCGTTTGATGATAATTTCACATACACACATGTAGATGATACATGATACATTACTTGTACAACTTGAATATTAATAGCGACCTCCTATTTAGATTTGTGCAATTTCCGTGTGATTTGACTTCACTGACGTCATTGACTCAGATGGGTGTATAGAAATCAATTGTCCGTATGTCATCCGGGCAAGCTTGTCCGGACCACTTCCCGGTTAGATTTTTTAGATTCTTCAAAAAATCTGATTTTTTTTTTTAAGAATCTAACCGATAAATAGCCCGGACAAGCTTGACTGGACGGACGGACAAACGGACAATACAATTCATATACAACTCCTATAATTGGCGGAAAGGAGGGGGCGTATAAATAAACAAAGAAAGAAAGAAAAAACGGTGACCTCGTGAAGTTCAGATTTGTACGCATGTGAGAGGGCTGTACCGAAAAACAGGAATGAAGACGCTGGATACCAAGATTTGCTCACCCCGCCATCCAAAGAAAAAAAGTTTTGAGCCATTTGCAAACCATCCACATAATATTTTATTAACGGCATCACCATCATCCATGCCTTTATTCTGGAACAGCCCCGAGCCAAAAGCATTCAACAGGAAATATCTCAGCGTGATTTCAGAAAACGGGTTATATTTTTTAAACAATGGTGTAACGAATTGAACATGACACGATATTCGCGGAAGAATGAGAACATTAATTTCAGCTCTCTGTTTCACTTCGTTTCGGAGATGCGGTGAAAAGTTTGATAGGTGGCGGGGTGCATGATGCCCCCTTCGCATCCCAAGTCGAGATAGAGTTAACGAAACTTTTTGCAGGAGATGCTCTCTGTACGGGCTATGTTCGGAATTCTGCTAACATGTCCATAGACATTGTTTCATCTATTTGTTTCGTCAGATAATATAATTAATACCACAGTGTATTATTTTATCAATATTGCATATATTTGATAATCTACTATAGAATTGACAGCTGATCGTTTTCATCGCATGGATACCATGTTTTGTAGGACTATGTTTGATTCAGGAGGCTTGGAATCCTGACCAGTGAATAGTTTTATATTGCGACTGTATGTGGAGATCAATGAACGGTCATATTGAATTACATGCACAAATGTGATATAGTGATTTGGAAACAGGATGTTTGGCCAGCAACTAGCTGTCTCTGGCCACTTGTGTTTCCTGGGGTTAAATCTAAGATCTGATTTGAGCTGGTAGAGATATGAGAATTTGTCATTCACAGCTGACCTTAATTGTACTAGAGAGTGGATAAATGAAACCAACGGGGAACAATTTGTACAGGTTTATAGAGATAATAGTTAACGCTTACATTATGGCATAACTGCTAATAACATGTAATTGGTCATATGAATTATGCCTCTTCCTCCGGCCAAGAAGTTGTTTTGGGCTGTATTTAAGAATGGTCAGTTTGTAAGTTTAGAGACTTAGCCCTACCTGGCATGGAGAGGGGGGGGGGGAGGCACTTTCCGCCCGCCCCCCCCCCCTCCCCATCCTTGTTGGTTTTTTGCTCCTATCTCCGGAACAACAAAAATTTGAGAGCTGAAACTCCGTGACTTTTTAGATGATCATATTGGGGTCATTTTGAGCCTATTTGCATGACCCCGCGAGCAGAGGATCATGGGTAAATTTAAAACGGCAGCCATGTGGGGTACCAGAAAAGTGATGTTTTCGTCATATTTCTTCAAAAAATTTGTTTTTCTCTCTGGAAAAGTGGGTAAAATCTATTTTATTTCTTATCAGATTATTATTTATTAATTTATCATGCAGTTTTTGCGAAGAAAAACAAAAACAAAATCGAAAATTCTGACCGAAAAATCGTCCAAAAATGCTCTTTTTGAGAATGACGTCACAATGACGTCATCATGGCGGCCATTTTGATTTTTTTTTACATTTTCTTGTAGAGCTTGACACAAAGATATAGTGTGGTAAGTTTCAGCCTTCTAGCCTTAGCGATAGCGAAAATATAGGGCGCCCCCCCCCCCGGCTGTGGTACACCCTAAATCGCCCAGGCCAGATTGGGGTCTCCCTTGAATCATTGTGTTTCATTGTACAACCAGGAATCGCTCTTCGTTTGACATTTGATTGTCAGTTGGCTGTGTCATTTTCTATCTTTCGAATAAACACCGATTTGTTTCATACAGCGTCTCGAGTCTTGTATGGAGACTCTTCAGAGACAGCCTGAAGTGGGTTTTGGGATCGTGTCCATTTGGGTTTATATAGTCTTGTAATTACCTGTCAAAAATTCATATCATGGAAGCGGACTATGAAGAAATGGGCGACCATTCATTAGTCAGTCCTTCGATTTTCTGCAGTATGCTTTCTTTTATACTTATTTGGTATCTGTCTGAAATTTCAACATCATTTCTTGGTCACTGTATGTATTTTGTCATGAGGATATTCAGTTTCGTCTATTTCAGTATAATTTATTATCAAGCTATACGAATTATTGTAAAAGTTCTATTTTGTAATTGTTTGTTCGCGCATTAAGTCAGTAGATCACGTTAAAATCCATGAGCCTATATGGAACTACAACTTCACGGTGGTCACATTTGTCTGTGGAGTCATTTGACTTCTTGTCAGTACTCCGGCATCGTTTTCCACGGACCTTTTATTTTTGCGTTTAATGAGATTTTTTTTTTGAATATTATGAATAGAATGTAATTTCTAACAAGAGTATCGAGATAACTCACATTGGGATAAAAGTTAACAGATATTAATATCTACCACAACAGAATCATGCATAGCTACATGTATTTATAGAAGCTTCAAATTGAAATGCCGACGAAGAGATGAGCCTATCATATTCAACGGTCGGGAGGCGAAGGGTGCTCTTTCAGCTAGAGATGACGCGTTTGGTGCTCTCCAAAATTTATACCAATCCAGTTCCATCAAAGAAACAGTCTTTCAAATGCCTAGGAGATGATCGCAGGAATACATTCCACTTCCACCCCAATTCCTTATCCATACATACATTGGGCTTAATATGCCCCATTTAACTGCTGCCATTTAAGAAGAAAGTATTGTAGTCCCCATTTTGTTTCATATTTCGCGAGAATTATACAAATTATGGTTAATGTGGTAACTTAAAGAAGACCCTGGAATTATTTAGTTATTATCTTTTCAATTAAACTGATGAATAATCCAATTTCTAGAAATGGACGGCCTCTATTTCCTTAAACATGAGAACGAGCTCTTTTCCCTTCTAATACAATGCTATAGAGCGCAAACTTATAATCGGGAAAGGCAAAGGCGACATCGACCCGGAAGGGGAAAATGGGTCGGGAATCTTTATTCTTATATGCTTTTTTCATCTCATACAACAAGTTCAAACAACGGATGCAAGTTCTCAAGAAGGGAGTGTGGGCTGACAGATTCATACAATGTCAGCAAGTAATTGCCTGAAACTATTGATCACCTACACTCAAAAGGGACAACAAAGGCGCCAAAATAGCTGCTAGTAGTCTAAAATATAGATGATCTCCTGTATAGTGTGACATTAGAGGAGATGGTTTTCAGATCAAAGCGATTTCACTAGATTGAACCGAGCGTTCGCCGATCTCAACCAGATGTCAAGTGCCTCATAACACACTACCATGTGCGTATATATAAATGCATACAGTTTGTTTCTATATCGGGTCTTTCATCAATAACACTTAATAAGTAGATCAGTGCGTGGGTATGTCCTTCGCACTTGATTTCAATTTATCACCAATTTAAAAACCTCTCGTCAGATCCGCAAAAGGTCAAAGTCAACGCCTCATTGAAGCAATATCCGTTGATCATGATTCAATAGCACGTGGTCTTGTCATTGCTTAATTGAAGATTAGATTGAAGATAGCTGCTCGGTTGTTCATGACATGCAAGGGAGCTACAAGAGATAGTCTCATCTACGAGGCATAACACGTCAGATATGGATATTGGATATAATGGAGCCCGGTCAATATTATCAGGAGATGACTTGCATGTGGAAGATTGGTTACATGCTGTTTAGATGATACCCTGTTAAATATGTAAATTGGGAAATATGTTATTATTCCTCTAAGAAATGGCGACCAGATGATGGGTGAATAGCACTGACAGTGTGATTTTTATTCTGACCTATAGTTATAATGTTTCATCTCAAAATGCATACTTTTTGACTCAATTTAAGTGATTTGTGGATTGATCTAGAGGTTATTTCAAGCTAATTTCACCTGAACAGAAATACTCGAATAATACTCTCCATTATCTACCATATTATTTTTCAGCAGATATCAGTTGGGAAATAACAAAACGTATAAATTGATGCAAAAGTAGACCAAAAAAAGAGACCTTCAGAAAGAGATTTCGTTAGTGCGACCTCAGTATGCAGTCAATGAAAATTTTATTATATTTCCTGGTAGACCGCGACCCAAATATATGGATTCTCGAAAGATCAAACTCCTTAGCTTAGCATATAATTGAAGAGGGGGAGGTGATTCTTGAAAATCTTCTTCCCTTAAAGTGTGGTACACCAAGAAAAGACGACATTCCTTAGACAGCCGTCGTCTAGAAATAATTCTTTTTTTCTTTTGTTTTTGTTTTTTTTTTTACAAAAAAATCATTAATTTCATACTAGCACTAAACTCCAAACAGGCATAACGAAGTGAGACAAACAGTTTTCAACAAAGAAACAATCATGGCCGATATGTACATGCTCTGGAAACGACTTGGAATTGATTTGAGAAAAAAAAATCAATAAAGTTATTAGAATTTTATGTATAGAACATCATAATCTATTGCTAACACATTAGAAAATAACACATTAAGAGATAGATCTTCAATTACTGACTCAGAAATTCTTTTACGGATGACGGCTAAATATTTGCTGTCGGATCTGGCGCTCGCTAGTCAATTATATCTTCAAGATATTGTGATGTTCTTATCGCCATACCGTATTACTGATCAGTATTCTGTAATCCTAGTTATTTGCCAAGTCAGCATCTAGAATATATTGTATTTCATGACGATCTTCGTTACATAGTATTCATATAGCCTCCAGTCACAGGCTGATTGGAATTAGACACAAGTTACCAAGCGTAGAGACAAAGATATTGTACCCTACTCTTGCATCGTCTATTTTGCTATCAGTATGTGGTATTTATCACCAAATTTGGGTGAACGCAGCTTGACCATCTCTTTACGTTAACTGAGAACTCGGGTCCTTTACTGGCAAGGTATCACAGTCACAAAAAAGGTGATAGCCCATCGTCCGTTAATGGTGATCAGACCTGACCATCAACTTTAAATGGTGACAGCCATCACCTTTTTGTGGTGATTATGTTGCTTCATCACCCTTAAATTTACAATCATTGCTCATCACTTCTTCAGAGGCGATGACCATCATAAACGTGATCATAAAAAGGGCTGATGGCTCCAACTCATCACATTTTCGGGGTGATAGTTATCAACATTTTTTTTCTGTCTGTGATTATTGAGATAAGTATACCATCCGGCAGTTTACATGGTCTACTACGTCAACTTTGATTTGTTTATTAAGTAAACTTCCATCACATTCCAATATTATTGGTGAGATCACGATCGCTCATCTACTTTGTAAGTCCTGGCAAGGATCCCAGCAATTAAAGCGTTCCTTATAAGATTTTTCTGAAGATTTCAAAGCTAGCCAGATTTTAGTTTGATTGAATAACTGAACTTCTACAGCCCATGAATCCGAAAACTTGACAGAATGACATGTTGTAGTGCGCAAAGCCAGTCAATTAGATTTAAATGCACCGGTGGAGCCGATTAACACACAGCATCAGATCAATATCCATTCCATTTTCTTCTTCTGGGTTTCGTCCTTTGCCTCCATCCACCCGCGTTCCTGCAAAGATTGTTTCGGCTCTTTGAATGCTTGGCATGCGTTCAAAATATCGTGGCAATCTTGATTCTATATCAGTTGATCAAACAGTAGAAATTGTCCAAGGTTTGAAGGAAAAGTTGTCTTCTCACAATGAACGATTAAATCTCGGTCGCCCAGTTCCCATGTTTCTTATTCCTTCTATATAAGATCGTTTTAAAATCGAAGAAAATTCAGAATGTAAGAATACAATCGGTTCCCGCTTTGCGAAACTATATAATGTGACGGCCTCCACCGACACATTGTCTCATATATCATTTCGTCTCGCTATTCACTCGCGCATTAGAAAATAAACGATAGCCATGTAATGGACGATTATGAAAACACGGACATGGGAGCATTTGTTCAGCTTTTCCTATCTATCTCGTAAATTTTCTTCCATGAATTTGTTGAGAGCATTGGGTTAGTTCTGCAATTTCACTGTTAAAATACTTCCTTACTAGAGTTAACCAGTTTTGTGTTGTTTTCGTTTATTTATTATGATCGAAAACTGTGGATGAGTTGTTTCTTGCAAACAAGTATTTTGTCCATTCGAGTTTCCATCTGATACATTTTCATGTTTTCCATGTCATAAGAACGAGGTCATCAGCCGATCAATGACGCGGATATTATTCACGGATAACTTCGGTATGTCTGTCTTGATTGCTAAAAGATTAGCTTTCACAACCACGAGCATCTATATATGGTAATTGATATTCGTCAGTGGCTGCTGAAAGACGGAGCTGACGACTTGATAGACTGCTTACACACATAAACATAACTTTGCTGGTTCGACAATCTGATAAGTTCAAACATAAAAATATTTACTTTCCATCGTCCCTGATTTAGATATGGCAAAATCGTGCCCAATAACTAGATACACACCGGCCAGAGACATTTATATTCTTATTCTAAGCGGGACATCTTGCCAACTTCAATACCAAAGACAGCTTGTCGGAAATTAATATTTTGTAAGGTAGTTGGTCGATTGCAGTCTTCTGGTCTGATCTTAATCCGGGATTTTTGGATATTTTAATAGTGCAACTTTCATTCACCAGTCATTATTAAAAGGACAAGGTGCAATAACGGGCCAAAATGGCCACGACACTGATTCAGTTTCAAGCACATGGATTCGACAGAACATGTTATCGGGCACGTTTAACCAGCTTAACTCCCTCTGTACAGGCATTTTTAACAGTTTCAAGCTGGTATCAACACTGTCATGAACATGAATGAAGCGAAGATATACTTATCATCGCCGACGTTGTTTCAGAGACACTAATCCAAGCTTTCGGAGAGGATATAATGTGACGAAAAAATGTGTCTAGAAATTCCTCATTTTTGTATGCAAACGCCAGGCAATCGTTGAACTACATGGCAGTGTGACTAACGTCACAGGACCTGCGAAGTAGGGTAGGCATTAGGACTCCGACGCGCGCTGAACTCCCCCGCTCCAAGTTGAAATCCTGCCACAGCCCAAGTCAGAATCACCAGTGATTTTCATCAAAAATCACCAGAAATTTTCATTAAAAGTAGGTCAGCTCAGAACTTGCTGGTAACAGTCCCCTAATGCACCTTCATGCAAAAAGAATTTGCAGATGGTAGCGTACTTCGTAGGAATATTTCTATCGGTACAGTACAGAGAGGGTTAAAGAGGGGGACTGTGTGACTTGTTAAAATCTCTGTGGCCTAACTATGCCACCAATCTCCTCAATCTGTTTTTCTATGCGAGCCTGAGATGGTAAAATACCATGTATCAAGTGATATAATGATATGAAATATTTCTGTGAGAAAATAGTTTTTGCCCGCCTTCCAGATAAAATGCCAGAATTCGTCGAGATTTCCTAAATATAATCCCGGATCATTTCCCAGTCGTATAAGACCACCTCAAAAAGATAGATGACGCCCCCCTCACCAACACACACACCTGCCGTACTCCATTGCGGAATACTGAAATGTCAAGTTAATGTTGGTATTGGTATGATTTAGTTGGAAAGAAGGGCCTAGAATAAGAATAAAGACCTTGATACAGTGTAATCATCGTTTCTTTTACTTTTTAGCTTATGCATATGTATCAGTGGTAGTAATGGAAGTCTGTGTTGGTGCACGGACATATCTCTCAACCCGGAGACCTGCCTTTTCACTCTTCGTGAATTAATTAGCATTGACTCCGGTGAACTACTTTCGCGAAAGTTTGTCAGCGAGCTGCAATTCTTTGTATACTTCGATGGTTATTGTTCCTCTCAATAAAGTGGGCCAACATGAAATGACGTCATGAAAACCTACAATAGTGAATATCTCTGGATTGAAATGAATGTATGTTAGCAATGGCTCTCGCACAAACTTACTGGTGATGTTATTTAACTGCGTTGGCTAGAGGTATGTTTCGTCATGGTCTACCTTGAAACACCGAGTGGTAATTGTGACATTATATGTTATGTCGCAGTGAAACCCAGTGACGGCATAGAATAAGAAGTAGGTATACGTCTGGCAAATTACAAGCGTCCAGTCCGTCATTCATAATCCAGCCGTCGTCCATTGAAGAATATCCGCGTCCATAATCCAAAGACGTATTCCATATTCAATATAACAGTATTAGCACCAAATTCAAAAGACAATCATAGTATACATAAACACAGGCTAGTTTCCTGCAACAGAGAAGCGGTCAACAGTTTTCAATAATGCCGTCAAGACATCATGATGCTCCAAAAATATAACATCTTGATGTTCCAAAAAATATCCAAGACTGAATATTGGATGCTTCAGGTCAAGTGCTTCAGGTCAAGCGCAAACCGGAATAGCTGTGATATCTTTACAACCCATTAAGCAGAACCACGAATCGCAGAACTTCTTCATTCAATTCCTGCAGACATTTAAGACAATTTTGAAGATATAATAACCATAATTACAATTATTGTATGTTACTGAATGGGACATCACGATTTGTCAGTTCGAGACAAGTGATGTACAACGAGCGGTCATTATTATACCGTATGTTTTATTTCAAGTACGTACGGTAACGCTAATTTTAGTTCTGTATCGATCATAATTTTTAAACGCTCTCCTTTGCCAGCGAAATCCATAGGCGAAACAGTTTCGATGCGACAGAGCATCCGCACTGATAGACGACCTGAATCGGCCTGTCACCAAGGGTACGCTGGCCCTGAGATATCAACAAAAACAAATGGGAGGCTACTCCTGGCTGGACCAGCAGACGTCGCCGTGGAACAAATGTCATGTTCATCGCTCTGCCGTGGTACATGGCATTTATTCAACGGTAAGGCAAGATATGACTGCGTCGTCACTGAACATCACGATTTGTAGAATGACACGTGACAGGCTGTCAACCGATGAAAACATAGCGAATTTACATGAGGTATAATAAATGTTATTGTACCATCACAGGTACGTATAGGAAAACAAATTTTGAGGTGGCATAATTAGTTCACAGAAGCTTTACACACACCCCTCTTTAAAGTCCCCCTAAATGTTTTCGCTATCGCTAAGGCTAGAGGGCTGAAACTTACCACACTATATATTTGGGTCAAGCTCTACAAGAAAATGTAAAAAAGCCAAGATGGCCGCCATGACGTCATTTTCAAAAAGAGCATTTTTGGACGATTTTGGTCAAAATGTTCGAATTTTTTAATTTTTGTTTTTTCTTGGCAAAAACTGCATGATAAATTAGTAAATAATAATCTGATATGAAATAAAATAAGTTTTACCCACTTGTCTATACAGAAAAGCAAAATTTTTGAAGAAATATGACGAAAACATCACTTTTTCTGGTACCCACATGGCCGCCATTTTGAATTTTCCCATGATCCCCTGCTCGTGAGGTTATGCAAATAGGCTCAAAATGACCCCAATATGATAACCTATAACGTCAAGAAGTTTCAGCTCTTCATTTTTTTGGCGTTCCGGAGATATTGTAGAAAGTTTGGTAGGGGAGCATTTTGTCCCCCCCCCCCCCCCTCTCCCAGGACTGGCAGGGTTAATGCAAATAGGCTCAGAATGACTCCAATGTGATAATTGGAAAAGTCACGGAGTTTCAGCTCTAAATTTTTTGTCGTCCCGGAGATACGAGCAAAAAGCAACAGGGGCGGAAAGTGCCCCCCCCCCCCCCCAGGCCAGGTAGGGTTAATCAAAAGTTCATCGTGTGTGATGGGATGAATTATTGATGATTTGCTTTTCGTATCCCAATTATTGTATGAAGGTAAAAGCTTTGTAGAAGCGTTAATAAAATAATAACGCTCGGTGGCATGGCGATTAATGTAGAATTTAAATATAGAATTTGGGCTGACTGGCGGATGTGTTGTGGCTTCAACACAATTCTGCCTATCATTCCTGTCTATCGCATCCGAATAAATCCTTCCAGCATCGTTGATTCATGTAGATCGGAATAAAGGTTCGCTTGACTTATCAGGCTGTGTGACGGAGTATGCTGCCTCAATCCTTTCAAACCCTACATTATTCCAATCAAGTGATTTAAAAAAAATTTAAAGTAGGTAGATCTTAACATTATGTTATTCTAGACTATCTGATAGAACACCGGGTAATACGATGATTCCATCTATGTTAGCAATGAACATTTAAATTGACCCCTTGTGCCCCCACTAGTGAACTTTTCTCTGCTGCTCCGAAACCCAGAAAGCCGAGGGAGCTGAAACTTCGTGACTTTAAAGTTTATCATATTGGGGCTATTTGCATATCCCTCCTACCAGACGATCATGGGTAAATTCAAAATGGCCGCCATGTTGTATCTCAGAATGTTGTGTTTTAAGCTATTTCTGCCCATTTCTATACATTTTTCTGGCCCAAAAGACTAGAAAGTATTTCATTTAGGCAAAAATAGTTATTCTCTATTTTATTTGGTAGTTTTTGAGAGAGATCAATCGGAAAATAAATAATTCGAAAAATCGGCCCCGAAAATAGCCGAAAAATGGCAGTCAGGTGAATTTGAGCCGCCCACGTATATTCTTGAAGTACTCCCATCGCTCGGATCACTAAGTAAAATACATTGGCGTCAATGTCATGTGCATGTGATTTGAACTTTCGAAATGTACCATGTTGGAGAGCAGAACTAAAGGCTGGGTTTCTACGAAAGCAAAAAAATATTCAATTCGTTTACCAGGAATGATTGAGGCTTAATGTGGTTGCCAGAAATATCCTGTACTTTCATTACCCATCTGCTGTTAGTGACAGTTGAATTGGAGGTCTAGACACTGTATAAACAACTGTCTGCTTCTATTTCTTCCGCTGTGCCACAATTATTGAGCAAACCTGGGTTTTTTCGCCAACAACTGTCATGATTACAGAAGACAAAGTGTAGAGGTTTAGTTTAGTTGGATGGAACTGACAAAATCAAGCTACTCGCTGAAAATTGAAAGTGGACGTCATGAATATACTACAAAACATTGTCTAGAACATTTACAAGTGTCTTTTGACATGACAAATAAGCTTATAATATTAGTCGTTAGGCAGAATATTTCGTCAGCTATTTAGACGACGAAAACAAAAACGTGGATAAAATAAAGTATTTCCTGTCGAGGAAATGTTCAATAACTAGACATCATGTTTGGTCAAGAAGTATACAAACAGACGGTAGGATATTGTACTTTGATTGTGTTGGATAGGCGTCAATATAGGCGTCAGATCCGAGATTGATTATTCAGTCGTCGTTCACAAAATAATTTGTGCTTCACTAATGGAAATACTCTTTTTCTACCACTATTAGCATCATTTCCTAATATGCATGAAATGGAATTTTAAAAAAAACTACAAAAAAGGAGCTGTCTCTTCATGACTTTGCATCTTATCATATTGGGGTCATTTTAATCCTATTTACGTAAACCCCAGAGCAGAGTATCATGGGTAAATTCAATATGGCGGTCATGTGGGATACCAGAAAAATGATGCTTTGGTAACCTCTTTTTAAATTGCTTGTTTTTCTAAGGATAAGAGTGGGGCGAATGGTTTCATAATTTACTATTTTATGATGTGATTTTTGCAATGAAAAAAAAATGTTCTGGGAAAGTGACGTCATCAGAGCAGTCACCTGGAATTTTGTTTTATTTTCTAGTTGAGCCGGAGCTTAAGAATATTTCAGGTGGGGGATATGGAAATGCCCCTCTCGCTATTGGATATTGGACATTGGACATTCGGATCTCACAGGTTCGGTTTACAAGGGTTAAATATTCAAGAATATTCAGTGGATATTCGTTGGATATTCATTGGATATTCGACGGATATTCGTTTGATATTGGATATTCAATGGATATTCGACATATGAAATGCCGATTCGTCTTACATCATGTAGAGAGGTATAATTAATGGACTTTTCGTCTAAACTAAGCTGCGTGCCGCTCTGATTTTACTCTGACCTGAAAGACCATGTACGTAGCTACACCATACCCTTAAGTTTAGAGCGGCGCGCGGCTTTTTTTTTATATACTATCTCGAAAGAGTAAAAAATATCAAAAAAATATATCATGAAAAGGGGTATAATTAATGAACTTTTCGTCCAAACTAAGCCGCGCGCCGCTCCCATTTTACTTTGTTCAGAAAGACCACGTACGTAGCTACACCATACCCTTAATTTCAGAGCGGCGCGCGGCTTTGTTTTTTTTTATTATACTTTTCCGAAAGAGTAAAAAATATGAAAAAAATATATCATGAAATGGGGTATAATTAATGAACTTTTCGTCTAAACTAAGCCGCGCGCCGCTCCGATTTTATTCTGATCTGAAAGACCATGTACATAGCTACACCATAGCCTTAATTTCAGAGCGACGCGCGGCTTTGTTTTTTTTATATACTATCTCGAAACAGTAAAATATATATATATATATATATATATATATATATATTATAAAGAGGTATAATTAATGAACTTTTCGTCTAAACTAAGCCGCGCGCCGCTCCGATTTTAATCTGATCTGAAAGACCATTTACGTAGCTACACCATACCCTTAATTTCAGAGCGGCGCGCGGCTTTGTTTTTTTATATACTATCTCGAATCAGTCAAAAAAAAAATATATACATTATAAAGAGAGGTATAATTGATTGACTTTTCGTGTAAACTATATAAGCCGCGCGCCGCTCTGATTTTAATCTGTTACACCATACCCTTAATTTCAGAGCGGCGCGCGGCTTTGTTTTTTTTATATACTATTTCGAAAGATTAAAAAATATGAAAAAAAATATATCATGAAAATGTGTATAATTAATGAAGTTTTCGTCTAAACTAAGCGGCGCGCCGCTCCGATTTTAATCTGATCTGAAAGACCATGTACATAGCTACACCATACTCTTAATTTTAGAGCGGCGCGCGGGTTTGTTTTTTAATATACCATCTCGAAACAGTAAAAAAATATATCATAAACAGGTATAATTGATTGCCTTTTCGTCTAAACTAAGCCGCGCGCCGCTCCCATTTTACTCTGTTCGGAAAGTCCACGTACGTAGCTACACCATACCCTTAATTTCAGAGCGGCGCACGGCTTTGTTTTTTTATATACTATCTCGAATCAGTAAAAAAAAATATATTAAATACATTATAAAGAATGGTATAATTGATTGACTTTTCGTGTAAACTAAGCCGCGCGCCGCTCTAATTTCACTCTGTTTTGAAAGACCACGTATGTAGCTACACCATACCCTTAATTTCAGAGCGGCGCACTTTTCATCTAAACAAAGCCGCGCGCCGCTCTGAAATTAAGGCTATGGTGTAGCTACGTACATGGTCTTTCAGATCAGATTAAAATCGAAGCGGCGCGCGGCTTACTTTAGACGAAAAGTTCATCAATTATACCCGTTTTCATGATATATTTTTTTCATATTTTTTACTCTTTCGAAATAGTATATAAAAAAAACAAAGCCGCGCACCGCTCTGAAATTAAGGGTATGGTGTAGCTACGTACGTGGTCTTTCAGAACAAAGTAAAATGGGAGCGGCGCGCGGCTTAGTTTAGACGAAAAGTTCATTAATTATACCCCTTTTCATGATATATTTTTTCATATTTTTTACTTATTCGAGATAGTATATAAAAAAACAAAGCCGCGCGCCGCTCTAAACTTAAAGGTATGGTGTAGCTACGTACATGGTCTTTCAGATCAGAGTAAAATCGGAGCGGCGCGCAGCTTAGTTTAGACGAAAAGTCCATTAATTATACCTCTCTACATGATGTGAGACGAATCGGCATTTCATATGTCGAATATCCATTGAATATCCAATATCAAACGAATATCCATCGAATATCCAACGATTATCCAATGAATATCCAACGAATATCCACTGAATATTTTTGAATATTTAACCTTTGTAAACCGAACCTTTGAGATCCGAATGTCCAATGTCCAATATCCAATAGCAAACCCACTTCACACCGCTCCTCTCACAGGTCTAGATAGGTCCCTAAATAGCTCAGGTCTGGTAGCTTTAATTGCATCACTGTCAACACAGCCAGAAAAAAGGTGATGGCCCATCACCCAATAATGGTGATCGAACCTGGCCATGACCTTTAAAAGGTGATGAGTTAGAGCCATTACCTTTAAATGGTGACAGCCATCACCTTTTAAAGGTGATGATCTTGCCTCATCACCCTTAAAAGTGATGACTAAATTTACAATAATTCCTCGTCACTCTGCAGAGGTGATGGTCATCATTTTTAAAGGTGAGCATAAAAAAGGGTGCGTCACTCTTCAGAGGTGATGGTCATCATTTTTAAAGGTGAGCATAAAAAAAGGTGATGGCTCTAACTCATCACTCTTTCGGGGTGATAGTTATCACCATTTTTCTGGCTGTGAACTTTATCTGTAATCCGTAACTATAGTATCCGTAATGATAATATATTCAAATGAAGGGGTTTTTTCCTGAGACGCATTTGATTTTCGGAGCACGGGTGTGCGATCTTCATCTTGGAGTCGACGTTCCCTTTCCAACATATAATATATCTAAATATGGAGACATTTCTTTTATCACAAGTTATTCGACCCGGGCAAAGCATAGATCGTGCGTAAATGATTCGGAGAGATCCGCATTGGAGATCTCGGTGGTCTGATTAGAGAAACCCATCTTCCGTGATCATCACATTCTGTCCCAGCCCTAAGTATGCATAGGACATCATTGCTTCAGTATTCTTGATATTTCCATATTACACTGAATCACCGAATCAAGACATTAATGCATATGTAGTTATTCTGTTTCGTGAAGTCGTGTGATTCTAAAAAGTATTAATTGTACGGATGACCGAAGACTCGATGTATATCCGAATTTGATAGAACTTTGGAAGGACGGCGGTTTTGTGTTTCAGATTATACCGGATGTATAAAATCGTTCGTGAATCAACGTGGGCCATTGGAACCGCTGATGATTTTACAATAATAGAGAGGAAAAGCAACTCCGAGTAGGGATGACAATTTCATTCTGTATATATCGCTATTAGTTATAGCATCTTCAGCAGTGAACAAAGTTACAAACAGCTCTATACGCGCGGTATATATACAAGGTATAATGTGATCTTAGCCAACAAACATATATGAATAGGTAAGCCAGTAATGTCAGTCAGATTGGACAGATATTAAAATGTCATTTTCAGAAAATTGTTGTAGACATTAAATGTCAGGAGATAGCAATATACAAATGTTGTGATTACAGGTGATACAATACACAATCTAATTGATGAAAACAATACACAATGAATAAAGTATGGCGATATAGCGCGTATATATCTACATTGAATATTTCTACATGTCATGAAATTCAGATAAGGACTGTCATCTTAAGATACTATAGGTATAATTTTCTTGGCAATCCACATTAGAATTGATGGCAATCTACAAATGCTGTAACTTGCATGGCAACATACAATTATGAAACGATACACAGTCTAATTTATGAAAAGAAAACTGGTTAATCTATGAATGATATTACCTAAATAATTTTAAATCCTTTGATGCTTTCAAACCTTGGTTTAAAATTGGTTTGTGCCGGCGTATGGCTAAGGCTTCTTTGAATAACACTTGAGGCCAGTGAGCTGCTGTATCAATAAGTTTAGTGTTTGATTCTATAAGGGACAACAAAGAGATCGGGTCATCATCAAAAGTGTCATTTGCAAGATCAAACATTTGACGAATGTAACTAAAATTGTCGCACTGGCACTGGCAATCAACGTGGGAGTACACCGAAGATCAATTTATTTGGTAAATTTAAGTTTATGTTTAAATTTAATGTGGGGAATCTTTGCATTAGTAAAAAAAATGGGCTTTGGAAGATGAAAACTGTGGATTAAGTTACTTAAGTAAAGTTTTGATTTGCTTTTGTCGGTGTGATATTGAAAGATATTTTTGCTAAGAATGTCTCAACATGCCTTAATCCACGTTAAAACAAGCGTTGTTGAAAATATATTTGGGCTACAGGAAAGTACCCCACGACTTCCTTGAGTTTGCAAAAGTCAGATTATTATTCGTGTACTTGACGCAATGATATATTTTACTCCATTCGTACTCAAAGCCGCTTCAAAATATTGACTGCATTTATACAAAGGGTTGTCGATTCTGTAGGCGAAGGACGAAAAAGAGAAGTGCCATTAAATTGGAATCTTGACGTTCTAGGACATTATACTGATGAAAACGGCTAAACGCCTAAGTAGTTCAATATTTATTCTGACAGCCATCGAAGTCGTGCGGTAATTAATAGAAAAATCTAGATCGAATTCTTTATGAATGAATAAATATCCTGATCTATTTTGAAAGAAATGTGATATGATGAGACAGATATCCGCATCATGCAAACAACCTGCTAATGAAAATATTTGATTAACTAAAGCTGCGTCAAAAGTCAAATATATAAAAAAATAATAGAGTTATTGATACTGGATAATGTTGGATGATGGATGAACGACACGAAACATGAAGTATAATTACGCTTAAACACAGTTCACGGCATTTTTTCGAATCAGGAGCGTGATTTAGCTTATTTCGGAATGAACTGAACATGAACATTTGCCTTTTTTTCTTGTCGTTTTGAAATTTCTTGTAGGCCTACTGATGGAAAATGAAAAAATGTCTCAAAAAGAATGTTCCATTTATTTGCTTCTTTTTATGAAAATATATCTTACTTGATCTGCAAATCAGGAAAAAAAAATGCCTCAGCTGGGTTAGTAGATAGGAGCAGATGACGTTCGATATCGCGCCAAAGTGTCACTTTTCACTTTCACTTTAGAAGCCATCATAATGCGGAGAATATTCCAAGACAGCGTATGTGAAGGTCAGGCTCAGAATACGTGTTACGCGGCATCCTCTTCGGATCTGGAACTCAATGCAGGAGTTGTTATGTATTTTCGACAATGTTAGCAGTGTCATTTCAATGCCCGCGTTATTAGAAATGAAGATCATATTAAATGTTTGTTATTTGCTGATACCTATTTGAAGATATTCATTTACAAGATTTTCACAATACTTCATTCTACAGGCGCGGTGGAAGCAATTAAGTAATCAAAATGGGGGGGAGGGAGGCAAATCGGGTTGAGATCGTGAGTGTGTGCCCTCCTCCGGCGAAACGGAGGGTCCGGGGTCCTCCCCCATGAAATTTGGGAAATTTACCCTTCATTTTACGCGCTTGGGCGTATATTCAGAGAAGATTTGAGTGTGAAAATTTTCACAATTGTATCAATGCCAAGCTGAATTGTTTGAAGTTGTGGGTGCAAAGAAACGCTATCGAAAAAGCGGCGCGAATATCATATGAAACTTATAATTCATGAAGAGTGTGCTGTAGTTAACACTAAATCAGATAGAACAAACACTGGAAAGAAGTTGCAACTTTGTATGAAAGTGCAATTCAAACCTAGTCACGATAAATTTGGACCCGTGAAGGGAGAAAGGGGAGGGGGGGGGGGGTACTCCTGTGAAAAAAAATCAGATGCTTATCTACTAATTTTCAACCTATATCAACACTTCAGTCACAATTATTGGGGGGCCAAAGTGGTCCTTGCCTTCCTCCTCTTTTCATATTGGGGGCCGAGTCCCCGCTGCTTATTCTTTCCGAGAAGATTACATAGGTCGAAGTTACGAGTTTCATGTACAAGGATTTCGACCAAAATTAAGGCATCTCTTTCATTCAGATTTAAAGTCGGGTTTCAAGCTTGTGTTGTGTTACGGACTGTTGTTTATGACTTCTGTTGAAAAATTCACCTTACTAGTGGAACAGATACTTCATTAGTACACTTGAGGAAACAAAATCCTTAAAATTTAAGGAATATTCCCCGGCTATTACTCCAGCGAAATATTTCTTAAAATTCAACAAGGAATATCCCATAGGATGTTAAGGAAATTACTTAACATATTAAGGAATATTCCTTAGTTATGTTGAGGAATATTCCGCTGGTGTAATAGTCGGGGGAATATTCCTTAATTTTGTCTTGTGTAGTATGCATTAATAATAAGGGATTACCGGGAATGTACTACGACTTTAATCAATTCCGAAGAAGATTATTCTAGTTTAAGCGGAACTGAAAAAATAACTTTTTCTAGGCATGTCTCTCTTCCTCAAAATAGCGCCACTGTCAGCAAATCATATAGACAGTTGATGGGAATATGAATTGGACATAACATACGTTTGAATTCAAACTCTATTCAGTGTAAATATTGAACTATTTTGTTTCTTTCTGGCAGATGTACTTCAGCGTAAACGTCTGAGTGCGTCCGTTTTCCAAATACAGAATGGGACACTCGTCAGAAAAAGCTGTACATTTGTAAGTGGTCTTGAGCTAGCGGTCAAATAGGTCCGATGGCTTTCTTTCAATCTAGACTAGAGTAAATCAAAGACTGCCGCCAGGTTTATTGTTATATATAATACATGCAAGTTATCTACATTTGTGTCCTACAAAGACTATATTTCTGACAGTCTAAAAAGTTACACTGTATATGAATTTTGCTGTCCCGGGTGTGGTTAAAAATTATATTGGGCAAACGGAAAGATGTTTAATGACCAGATTAAATAAACACTTCAATCCTAATAGAGAAATCCACTCCCGTGTTATGAATTGTGATGCTTTCCGGCACATTTATGAATTAATGTTATTACCAGACCGTAATACCAGGTCTGTCAAGGAAATTAAACCAACTGCACATATGCTACTACACTGCATTAGAATAATTGACTATGTTAGGCATTGGGGTTGTTATTGCCATAAAAGATAAAAGTCCTGACCTCAATCATGGTTTGAAAGCATCTACAGAATTAATTTTGTTCAAATGAGTTCAAGTCATTGTTTATAGAATCCTTGTATCAACCATAGCTTAATATCATGTACAGAATTGTGTTCATGTTAATTGTTTTGTAAAACTGCTCACTATCCATTGTATATAGAACCTTCAGCTTGGGGCATGACAACAAGAATTCGCCCAACTCAGATTACCATTATTGCTTAGAAACAACTCTAAACTAGGACGGAACGTATATCTGTCATACAAATTTCAATCTCGAAGAATTTGTAATATTAGTATTATAAACGAATCCTTTCTTTGAACAGAGAACAAAAATCGTGGCGCGGAACAGAGCTGACCATGCCTGGAACGAGCAATATCCACTTTGTTTTCGAATATCTTGTTTGTACCACACAGATCTGCAGACTTGCAGTTAATGGAAATACATCCCACGTGAGTTTGGAAATCCATACTTCACCAAATTCTTCCCCACTTTCCATCAGCAGCGGCATTAAACCCTTGAACACTTCACTTCCCGATGTTCGTAGTTTAAACCCTACCTGGCCTGTGCTTTTGCGGACCTGTTCAAGCATGGGGAAGGGCATTTCGGTTCACCCTAATTATTTTTCTTACCTCTTCAGCTAGTGACCTGAAACTTACTACACTATAACACGAGGCTACGCTCTACGAGAAAATGTGAAATATGTCCAAGATGGTCATTTTGATGACGTCATATTTTTTTCAATTTTCATTCATATAATTTCGCAAAACTGCATATTAAATTAGTAATAATCTGATGTGGAATATAAATACTTTTTGTCCACTTCACCTCGAGGAAAAACAGAAAATTTGAAGAAAAATATCCCTTTTCTGGTACCTTACATGGCCGCTATTTTAAATTTACTCATGATTCTTTGCCCAATGGATCATGCATGCAGGCCCAAAATAACCCCAGTATGATAAACTACCAAGTCGCGGAGTTTGGGTTCCGGAGATAGGATGGGAATTTTGGTAGGGGGACAGTAATGCCACATCCTCAGGCCTTGTGAGATTAAGTTTGATTTGTCAGTGAAGCGCACTATTCAAACAACACTGTCGGAATCATGAAGTAAATTTATAAATATTTCCCAAATTAATATGATAAACGTTTGATGTCCTGACCAATAAAAAATCGTGAAAATGACTATTGAATCTGGTACGGTGAAAACGCTTTCTGGAAAAGATAGAAAATATTTATGTTGTTGGACCGTAAAATGTAGGTGCAATTATGTCACGACGTCCACAAGCCATAGATGACGCGAGAGGTAGTCATGATATTTTTTATCCACATCAAATTCCATAGACAAACAGCGTGTCTGATTAAACGTACTAACATATGACCTTTTGATCTGGAGTCACTTATCGCTTGTTTTTGTCTTGGGTGTTCAATGAGTTTCCTTTATTTGGACTGTCTACCGTAGCTTTATAAGATTTAATTCGTCGAAATACTCATATTACATTTAACTATGCAACAATCATTATGATCCGATAATATATTAAATGGCATTCTCTCACGTGACGACACCATATACGACTTGAGACAGTCTATTAGATTTGAACAAGTCACACAGCCATAGATGTTATGACATGCTAGTTATGACATTTTATTATATTTTATTTACCTTACTTTATCTACCCCACTTGAACTTTGGTGTTAGTGTGGTCTTCATATTTATTGGCCGAGATATAGTTATGGGCGACGACTGTCTACTAAATGCCGGATCTGACGCTCGTATGCAAGTATCTCATTCCAAAGCTGGGATGTCGCCTCCTTTCTTGAGATTATCATTGTCAGCTTTTTTCGGCTTGTTTCGATTTGACTTTGCACTGACGGTATGACAATATATTTCCAAGACAGTTAAATGACTAGTAAGGTGAAAAATCTAGAACACAAGAGCTCATTTAGATGCCTCTCTTCACTCGGAGTGGACAAGATTGAGAACCTACATTCACGATATTTACAGGCTGTTTAGTAAACTAACACCGAGTCATCATCAATCTTAATTCTTCCTGAGCTTTATTCTAAAATTTCGCCAGGATCAACATGATCTTCTTCGACAATTTTCCACTTGAGTGGTAGCTGTTCATTCTATGACAACTGATGTCCCATCACTGTGTAAAGCACTTGACTTAGTATGCATTGCTCATAATGTATGCTCCAAACTACACCTTTTGGTCAAGCACTACCTGAAAGTGTAAACAAATCCAAGATGGCCGCTTCCATGACGTCACATTGACGTCATTTTCAAGAAAGCAATTTAGGTCGATCTTTCGGTAAGATTTTTTCGATTTTTTTATCTATGAAATTTCGTCGCCAAAACTGCATAATAAATTCGTAAATATTAATCTGATGTGCAATAAAATAGTTTTTGCCCAGTTTTCCTCACAGAAAAGCAGAAATTTTGACGAAAAATGACTAAAAAATCACTTCTCTTGTATCTCATCGGGCTGCCATTTTGAATTTACCCATGATCCTCTCCTCGATGGGTTATATAACAGTCCCCCAAAATGACCCCACTATGACAAACTACAAAGTCACGGAGTGTCAGCTCTCATTTTTTTGTCGTTCCAGAGATGGCACAGAAAGTTTGGTAGGGGGCCATAATGATCCCCCCAGGCCTGGTAGTGTTAATGTATTCCAGTTCTTCCCATATCGCACGTTGCATTTCGTACACTACCCTATATTCACTAATTATACATACCCTCGGGTGATAAATGTTCCCCGTCGTATATACATGTAATATATTTCTTGAATCTTCCAACATCTGGACATGCATACAAGCGTGAGATATTGTCACATATTTCAATACATATTGGCAGGTCAGCTTGAAATAAACGTAGCTCAAAACGTTATTTCGCATAAGTCAAACGATATTTCATATGAGTTTCACGCGTGTACCAGGTCGAACCAATCTTCCATCAAACATACCAATGGCAACGCTATCCGATCGCAATGATTTATATGTTTATTGGGTGGCATTTAGCGCTGACGAATCATTGACTCAAATGACAAGCTATTTGGTTGAAACATAAACAAACAATGCAGACCTAGACATCGTCATGCCATATAATATTCAAGAAGATATCTAAATGATACAATAATTAGAGCTTGGTCACTGATGTCTGGTGCCAATCTATTTTCTATGTATGCAATGATGCCATTCACACTGCGAAAGTTTCGGCCACCAAATGACCAGGGCTTGTACGCGAACTAACTAGTTTCACGCAGGAGTCGTGTGTGACGATGGATACGTTATTCTCATAACCATTTTACATAAGTGTCTTGTGGTTCGACTTCAGGAAGTTCCGAGTCCACTTTCGTTGAATATGTTGCTGATATATTTTAGGACCATTTCTCCTAACCTAGGGATGGTCGACAGCATTTAGGCATTTTTTATTTATGCAATTTTTCCGCAAAAAGTGCATGATCAATTAGTAAATATTAATGTGATGTGAAATAAAATAGTTTTTGCCCACTTATTGTCTCGGAAAAGCAGAAATTTTGAAGAAAAATGGGGAAAACATCACTTTTCTGGCACCCCGTGTGGAAGCCATCTTGAATTTACTAGGAAACTCAAAAAGTAATCCAGTGCAGTTTCGTAATTGAAACCATACAGACTGAAATTATGTAACTGTTTCTGACAAATGCCTGACCTTCAACCCTACCAGTCCTGAGGGGTAGGGGGGATTATGCCTCTCCCCACTAAACTTTCTCTCCCATCTCCGGAACGACACAAAAATGAAAGCTGACCCTCCGCGATTTTTTAGTTTATCATATTGGGGTCATTTTGAGCCTATTTGCATAACCTCTCGAGTAGAGAAGCATGGGTAAATTTCAAGATGGCGGCCATGTTGGGTACCAGAAAAATGATATTTTTGTCATTTTGCTTGAAATTTCCTGCTTTTCTTCGAAGAATGTTTTATTTCAGATCAGACTATTATTTACCAATTTATCATGCATTTTTGCAAAGAAAACACTTAGATAAAAAAATCGAAAAATTGATTTAAAAAAAATGCCTGTAGGGAATAGTGTGGTAAGTATCAGCTCCCTAGGTCAAGGGGCAAGAACAATATTTAAGAAAAGGCCATCAGGTCTGGATAGGTCCCAAAAAGCCCAGACCTGATCGCGTTAATGTCGTGGAATGGAATATCGGCAATAACTTTGTCAAAACAAACAGCACTGTAAATTAGAAAACATTTATTCTGTGAAATGAAAGAAGCAATATCAAGGCATAACTTGAAATACAGTTTGTTATAGGAACATACAATCAGCATGCATATATTATACTTAAATCAAAATAAAGAAAAGTTCGTACAAACAAAATTGAATTACGCCTATGAAATCTTCACAATATGTCAATCGAACATCCTTCTGCGGTTAGGGTTTTATGTTAACATCACCATGTCTTGCTGATATCACTGAAAAGGATTGACCGCTTCTCTCTTGTAAGATACCATCTTGTGTTGTTTTTTGTTTTTTTTTTATTTCATACACATGTGGAATTGGTGATAACAGTCATACGAAATATGTCGTAATTGCTGCGAAAATTATTTTACGGACGACAGCTGAATATTGAAAATCGGTTCTGATGTTTGCTGCGGTATATGGATATCTGTGTCATAGCATTAGGCCGGTCGATGAACAAAGATTATATCAGAATAATATCCCCGAACAAAATCTTTATCAATAAAAAATACATGTAGTAATATAATCATGGCACCGTATGTAATGACAATTCATTACTGTTCCAATTCCATCTGATATAAGGCTCTGCTGTTGTCTTCCGTAATTAAGAATATCCTCTTGTGTACAGATATGTTGTTATCAATTGTTCAACTCCGGCTCTATCGAATGTATTCTGCCGTTCAATTTAGATAGATGTGAGCTAAGAGTTTGGTATTGGCAGGTTAGTCTGGCTTCATCCACATTAGACGTTTATGGATGCTATGGATGCAAATCGACATAAAAAATCATAACAACGGTACAAAAGAGCAATTTACAAGGTATAATTATTCAGTTTCAAAGAGAAAAACAGAATAGGCCATTGGCGGTTATGTGCCGTCGTTAGGTCGAGATAACTACATGTAGAGCGATGTCTGTTGTGACTAAAAGTCAGTAAATGGAATGTTTGCAAGACAACGGGTAGATTCTGCTCACATGCTGAGATTAGTACCACATTGTGACCGCCAGGATATTGAGATATCTTGTATTTTGCATTTAGTTGCTGCAAACTGCAGGAAATTATCTTTTAGGCAGTGTTTCAGAATACACAAGATGAATTACAATAATCCGCTAGAAAGCCAACGTTCGTAATATGACGTCGATGGGACGCTATCGAAGTTATATATTCAGTTTGCTGTAACCCACAGATATATTCTTCAGCCCAAACAACCTCAAATATTCACCCATTTTCAGCCTGAGGCATACCCCAAATGGTTCAGGGCAGGATATTACAAGTGCCAATCGAGGAGGTTCATTTTTATGTAGATAAATTAGCTCCCTAGTTAGATCTTGAACAACAAATAACAGATAAAAGCCCAGCGAACTAAAGTGATACCATGGTGCTAAATTATAAATCTATAATTTATTAGCATTGAAGCTATATTATCAATGCGAAAATGGCTACCTGTTTTTCTGGGCTAACCATAATCGATACTGGTACATATCTAATATTGACTAGGGCCTCGGTGGCCGAGTAGTCTAAGGCGCTTCGCTGGTGACCGCTAGCCTCACACCGCTGAACCGGCACGGGTTCGAGCCCAGTTGGTCCATGTGTGAAAGATTTTCAGTTACTTGCCGAAGGGCGGTGGTTCTCTCCGGGTACTCCGGCTTCCTCCACCCACCAAACTGACTGTCACCATATGAGTGAAACAAACTTGAGTGTGACATTAAGCCAAATTCCCTCCCTAATATTGACTATGAGGCGAATACGAAAATATGGACGGTATATCACTGTAAAAAGCAAGGTTTTCAAAGCCGCATTTTTCTGCTCTCAAGCACCATTTCTGGGGTACGGAAACAACGATACCAGAGTTTCAAACACTTGTGTTTTGACACCCCGCAATGGGTGTTTGATAACGCGCCGTGTTGTTCGAAACACTATATTTGAGGCACAGAAACACCGATACAAAGGTTTCGAAAACTGGTGTTTAGAAACTCCATAACACGGATTTGGGCGTTTATTCACCGATTCCCAAGTTTGATCTATCAAAATAGATATATCGGTACTGTAACGCTCAAACTATCGCAAGAAACTAGCACAACCGGATAATCTTCAGCGAAGTGATTGTTTAATTTACTGTAGTTATTTCCTTGAAATTCACAATCTATTCTCTGGGAAGTCCGTTTTTTCGAAATACCACTAACGGCATTTCGAGATAAGGGACATAAATCTGTGGCATTATTCAAGGTGCACCTAAAAGGGATGTCGGGGCCCTATCTGCCCCGTAGGATGGGGACGGTGTGCTAAAGTACCCGATGCACAATGTTTTAGAAAATCCCCACTATCATCCGAAGATCATTGAGATACGTGTCTTCAGTGGTTTATTTAATGGAAGACTTATTTGAAGTTTTCAATAAAAGTACCTACACTAAGTAAGGATTACTATACCCTGTTATAGATATCCATGTTTAGCATAACATCCATAAAGTGATTTTCAGTTGAAAATCTATAATTCTTCCTGACAGCCGGTACATGCTGTTATTCTTGTTCGCCGTGTCATGTGTGCTATTCATATAGTACCACTATGACATTTTGAACTACCTCATTTTTTTGTATCTCGAACTACCAAAATTGCATGCTATCCTGCTGCAACGCCATTTGGGGTTTTGAAACCCAATACCAAATAATGATTTGAAACACCTAATGCAGTTTTTCCAAAAACAAAAATTAGGTTTCAGAAAAACCAAGTGGACGGGGTTCGGAACACCACTTTTGGTTGCAGCTGGGTTTCACCCACTTTGGGGGTTTGAAAAACTTCCTTTTTACAGTGTAGGCTTGAACTCGTAACCACCTAAATTTCACTTGGGATGGATGGTACGCTTTCCACTTCTGACGGCATCGTTTATGTAAACACCGATACAAGTTAAAGTTTGAGGTAGAATGACATAACATCAACTACTTTCGCTTCATTGATCTAGCTATGCGCTCAAAATTGATTAGAAATCTCGGTCACGTTGAACTTCCAAAAATATCTGGTTGTCCTCTGCATTGTTGATAATCTCTTACAACATGTGTCATTAAAGCAGATGGTTTCTAAATCGATGATACTTCGCCGCGTTGTCACTGAGCGCTTGCTGCTCTAAGCCAGATTGCTAGCGATTCAGCAGAATCTACGGTCTCAGGCGTACATAAAAAGTGTAATCTGTTTCTATTTTGGATCTCGCGTCTGAATTACTTGATCCGAATAATTTCATCGGCATGTCCGCTTGGTTTTCGTCGTGTTCGGATGAGGCTTTATCTCGATAAATATCCTGTCAAAACCAGTGCTACTGTGTCACTCCATTTCGTATGCGCTCGTTGAATAGCATTTCATCTTGACGTTAGAAAATTTTGATGAAGAAAATTTGATATAAGTATACGCCGCCATTGCAAGGTAATCATTATTCCTAACGAGCGAGAAGATCATGGATCGGATTGAAAAACAGGGGATATATCTCCGCAATATTGTTTTCAAAATTATAATCACAATACTAATTCATTAATCAGTGTATACTACCCATACAATTACAGAATGAATAATTGAAGACTCTCATATTATAGCCATCATGATCATGAAATATCTTAATCCGATGTATTTTGAACATTTAATTATAATGCCTTAGAAAGTTTATAATCAAGTTATACGTCGACGTGACACCATCTAAGCTACATCTCCAATCTTCTGATACGGATAGATCCAACTCTATATTCAGTAGCCCAAAACAACCTGAAACATTCGCCCATTTTCAGGCTGCGACCCACCTCAAATCGCCCGGACTAACAGATTAATCGTGTTCACTTGCACTTGGGGTCTACCTAAAGGGAATCAACCGAGCTCGTCAGATGATTTGTATGTAAACAATATAGCTCCTAGTTTAACAGATCTTGAACAATAAATAACAGGTATGATCCATTCTAATGAGAGTGATACCCTGGCCCTAAAATATCAATCTAATTATATGCGCCAAAGCCCTTGCTTCAAAGCAAGAAATGAAACAGGGCTATTCCACCAAGCGCCTCCACTCAAAGTTTCTCAAATTTGCCGATACATATCGCATGCTGATAGCAAAATACGAGCGTAGCGTGCAAGATCTCATGATGCTCATATGAACAGTCACAATCAAAGCGTGACTGAGATACATCATTCTCTAGATGACGATTTTACAACGATTATTATTATGGATTAAGAATACTGATTAGCGATACGGATTTTATATTTTTGGAACATCATGATGTCTTGTCGGCATCATTGAAAACTGTTGACCGCTTCTCTCTTGTAGGAAAATAGCCTATGTTTATGTATACTATGATTGTCTTTTTGAACTTGGTGCTAATACTGTTATATGGAATATGGAATAGGTCTTTGGGTTATGGACGCGGATATTCTTTAATGGACGACGGCTGAATTATGAATGACGGACTAGACACTTGTAATTATGAAAAAATGAACAAAATGACTATCTGCTTTTTTGGACCAATCTGTATCGATCCTGGGACACACCAAAAATTGACTAAAAGGGGAACAAGAAAATATTGACAGTATAGACCCGAACGCATTTACACCTAAATTTCTCTTTGAGTCTCGTTTTCGGTGGTTAGTACGCTTTCCACGTTTTGTCTCTGATACGACGGTGTCGTGTATGCAAATCCTACTGATACTGGGGAGAATTTTTGTATTAGATAATATGACTTGTTTTTCCATTTTCGCATCAAATTCTTTCAACGCATTGATCTCGTTACGCCCTCAACATTGGCTACAAATCTCTCACCACGATGGACTTCCAAAATATCTGGTTGTCGTTTGCATTATTGATAACCTCTTACAACATGTGTCAGTAAAGGAGATGATTTCTAAATCGATTATGTTTCGCCGCATTGTCACTGAGCGCTTGCTTCTCTGAGCCAGGTAGGTACATGTAGTGCTTCAGCAGCCCATACCGTCTCATGCGTATATAACACATGTAATGTGTTTCTATTTAGGATTTCGCTTCTGATTTACTTGAAGCCGATCATTACATGGGCATGCCCACTTGATTTTCTTCGTTTACTGATCACACTTTACATTAATTGATAAATCTCATGTCAACACCAGTGCTACACTGTCACTTCAGTTTACATTTGCTTGTTAAATAGCATCTGATACTGACGTTATGAAAGGAGTAGTTAAGGTAGCAAACGGACAACTTCCTCATGTGTTACTTCACTAAAGCCAAACATTTATTTCTTTAATTCTACACAAAAACAAGAAAAAAGATGTTATAAACAAATAACTGAATTTGTATATTGCCAACGTTCAAAGTCAAAAGTGAATCTAATTTTCGAAAACGGATTTTCAGCTGATTTAACTTTTTCGTATACATTTTATCATCGATTTTTTAAAATATATTTAAATATGACACATTACTAGCCATATCTGCCGAGATTGTTTGATGCGACTTTTGACTCTGAGCGTTAATAATGTAAAACCTTGATACATAACTATTGTGCCGAATTAAACAAATACATGTTTTGACTTACAAACGTAACACATAAGTGAGTTGTTTGTATGTTGCCGTGACTATACCTAGTTAGATCCTTATTTGAATAAGTTTCCAGTTTTGCTTATAACAGCATTTGAACTCTCCAGTGTTTTCTTTTTCGTTACTGTTTACATTAACTTAACGGGAGAATGGTTCGTATGTTCATTAAACCTTGTATCATGACGTTCAATGCAACTTACATCTTCAGTCTTTTAGCCAAAAATATTTCCTTTATGTGTTCTCTCCTCGTCTAGTCACAACCGACGAACGTGAAATACACCTTTCTCGGCCATACACCACAAATATATCATTTTCAGCATAACCGGAATATAAAGTACATGTAGGAAGCAGTGAATGTTGAAAAGCAAAGGTATATCGGCGAACCGTTTTTGAGCTCTCTCGACTTGAGGGAGGGGAATTTGGCTTAATGCCACACTCAAGTTTGTTTCACTCATATGGTGACAGTCAGTTTGGTTGGTGGAGGAAGCCGCTCTCGACTTGAAGCTCTCACTCAAGCGTTTGAAAGCGCATATTTTAATTTCCTACAGTCAGCGCCCTTTCTTTCTGTTTTCAGATCGTGGTTTCGTTTATAAAAATGATTCAATTATATAAATAGACTAGATATGTTAAGCATACTACGCTCTTATATCGTCAACGAAAGTGTGTGTGTATTGTTAAATGATTTCGTTTCGTTTACCGTTTAATCGTTTCCTTTATGAAAGCGCGCAAGTTTAGGTTTCGTTTCGTGGGTTAACGATCAAGTGAACAACAATAACCGGACATTGAACGCTTGTACCCCTGTACATATTTAACAAGAAATTCAAGGTCAAAGTTGGGTTACACTACTTTTCGATGATCCTCGATCGTAATTTAATAGCTCTTCAACCGTTTATTTTTCTTGTCTCGAAAAATCGTCGTGATCTCTCAATTCATTCGTGAGACATCGCATGGCAAAGAAAATCTTCTCACAAAGAGATGATTTGTGCATCTCAAACTATATTCGAAAACGCTTCCTTTGACAAATTCCTAATCGCCATTTCACAACTGTCTGCAGGGCCGTCCAGAATCCAAACTGTTCTCTACCAGTTTGTATTTATTCTGGCACAAATAGTAATGGAGTGAAGCCTGGAGGCATGATTACCAGAGCAAAACGGAAACTAGCAAAATTTATTTCATGTGTAAGTTGGTTAACAGCGTTGTTTCTTTTGATGTCTTCCGCTGAATACAAGGTTCACACGAGGTCCCGGTTCCGTACAGTATTACGCCTGTTTGGTTTGTTTTTTTTAATAGAAAAAAATAGAATAGGTGTGAAAAACCAAACTGACCTTTTGGGCCAAACCATATATTTAAAATAGAGCTAATCGGAGGGAATTCAAACTGAGTAAAATTCAAAAGTGAATCTTGGGGAATTGCATTCTAGTTACACAAGCGGGGTTACTTAGTTTGTCTCGAAGCAAAATTAGAGAGAAATGCCAAACTACATATATAATTGACATGGCTAAAAATTCAAAGGAGTGAAAGATTGGTTTTTCCTGATCTTTTACATGACGGATGGACCATTCTTAAACAGCGCTACATGTATTTCTTATGATGAAGCCGAGTCGTCATTACAGTTGGCTCTTCTCTGGACTGGTGGTCCGTCGTTAACTGGAGCTAGGCATTTGTAGGCACAGCCAATATAAAAGTATTCTTTCTACTTTAATATCAGGTGTTACAGCCTGGACCTCCGCAGAACTATTCTGATGTATGTCTCCGTTCATGCCAGAATCGTATTACGAAATTGGAGCGATATGCAAGAGATGGGAGAAAGAGGTACATGTATAATGATAAATCATGGCAAACAATATCCTCTCGCTGCAATCAAACATTGGTAGCATACTCGATTGGCTGTTGAAATGGTGACTCTGGCGCTGATTGGCACACACGAGCAGGTATTGATTGGTCGGATTAGTGGTCGCTGATTGTTATAATCCTCTCAAGCTCTGGAGTGTCGATTACGTGGGTCGCGCTGAGGGCTATTATGTAAGGCTTTTATACAACGTAGCCACCCACCCCCATATATATATTGTTAAGGACAATATATATAACCATCTGTTTGGAAGTATTCTCACCATCTTAGCCTGCCATCTTTAATGTTAATCCTACCAGGCTTGGGGGGGGGAGCATTATGCCCCATACACAACTTTCTCTTCTATCTCCGGAACGAAAGAAAAAAAATGAAAACTGATCCTTTTAGTTTATCATTTTGGGGTCATTTTATGTCTATTTGCGTACTTCCCCCCCCCCACCAGTAGTGGGTCATGGGTAAATTCAAGATGGCGGCCATGTGGAGTACCTGAAATGTGATGTTTTCGTCATTTTTCTTGCTTTTCTTCCAGGAGAATTGGGCAAAATCTATTTTATTTCACATCAGAAAAAGTCGAAAAATCTAAACGAAAAATCGACCAAAAATGCCTGTTTAAAGATGCCTAAAAAGCCCAGACCAGATAGGGTTAATGGAGTACCGGTCATGAATATAGGATCTCGGGTTCGCATTTCATACACAGTCTTTAACACTCATAATTCCATATTTCCTCGTGGATGAAGCAGAGACTAATTGAAACTGGTATATAAAAACGAAATATCCGAGACAAGCTCTGGAAACCACCAATGTGTTATATAGTTATGCTTGATAGTATCCTCTGGAAGTTCTGTAAGCCATATTATGACCAAAACTCAAACGCTGATCTCATGATCGTTGCTCTGCTGTAGGTGACATACCACAGTGAACCGTTCTGATACTGTGACTGTATTTCGGGGAAATGCTGGTGAGCTACTCAAATGCATTGCCTGCTCATGTACAACTCATGAATTAAAGTTCCATTACCGAGTATGTACTATGGACATTTTCTTGCGCTGCATGACAACAACTGAACAAGTAAAACATAGTCTCACCACGACGCGAAATAAAGCCTTATATATAGAAACCACCACGGCTCAACAAATGTGAGCCACCAGTTGGAAACTACCACGGCTTACGCAATCATAGCCACCATGGCAAATACAAGTATTCAGAAATCGTGCATTACTAAACTTTTATGATTGTCCTAAATTTGGTTAAAAGACGGAGCGCTTTCGATACACATCCGCTCTGGTCATAGTTCAAATGAAGAAGTGGTCAATTCTTCATCCCACCGCTGTCGATCATTCCATTTGTCTAGTCTGAGCGAGGACGGTAATAACCAACCAGTCAGCCACTTTTGGACCATATGAATAAATTCGAGGAAGCTCAATACAAGATAAAGCTTGTCTCCGGAAGCTGTGATTGATGACTTGACGTACACACGACGATACTAGACGTTCATTACCGACGACCAATTACGATAAACGAGTTAGGCAACCGAAAACCAAACACGCCGGAATGACATCCGGCAATTTGTGCTATGAATCCATACATTTTAGTTCCACTTGTCCAGATAAATTCCTATTCCTATGTGATATGATTTCGATGTACCATTTAAATGGCTAGGTTCAATTCGCGGAAAAGCAAAATACAGTGGAAAGGGGACAAATGGGGCCACTTGGATATACGAACTCCACACAACCAATGATACAGAGATAATAATCGACTTTCAATCCGGTTATTATATCCTGCTAAGTTAATTAGCTCGTGGCCTGCAATTTCGTGTTTGCAAATCTGTGTTCTGATTTGTAAATCTGACGGCAGGATCTTCACAGTCAAGAGACACATTTACGATAGCACCAGGCCGACTTCATTAAATCACTCCAGGTTATATATCTGGGCCACGATCTATCGGTGACGTTGTCTTCCAAGAAGACAAACCCGGGTAATTAAGCCATATTTTGGAAGTCAATATCTTATATATCTTATAACACGTTTCAGAATGACAAATACTTATTGAAAGATGTTTTTATTTTTAGAAATTTCTACGAAACATATTTCATCCAAGATTATGCAAATGATTCCAATCAGCTTATGTAAATAAGGCGATATAAAACAATTTATACCTTTTTACATGCACTAGCTTAAATGTGAATTTGTCTCCATGTACATTTTGGCAACCCCTAACTCACAGGGAAAATCCCCATTATATATACACATGTTAAATTGAATGAAATTGTAGCTTGTTGAGAAAAACAGAGCAGATGGTTTATGGGTATATTTACTGTAGCGGGAAAGACAAAGAAGAACAACGACCAAAGATTTACGTAAACGATTTTTTAGTGTTAACTGCAACTGAAAATCTGTACTCGGAGAAGAAAGATGCTTCACACAGATTTCATTTTCGTTCAAATCTGCATGACGTTCAGCATCCGAATTCAAGGATGCTGAAAATTATTTCGGTTATAAGTTGAATGCAGATTGTTTTACTCAGCAGAAGACACGGTTTACTTGGAATGATATAAATAGAGGCGTATCTTTTGCTGACATGGGATTGATGTGAAGGATAACACTCCTTACCCATCTGTGATTAATAGATTCATCCCAGCGTTTCCGCGGAGAGAGGGCGGTGGATCATCCACTCCATCTTCAATACTGACCTTGCAGCGACATCAAATAAATTGGCCAACAGGAAATTTCCGATGTTCACCAGTTTCTTTTACGATTTTCTGAGGGACGTCCAGAACAGATATTTATTTGTGGACGTACAAATTCTTTCTAGACGAAAACAGACTGCTGCATTCCGGATCCGATGCTTGGATATCCACCGACCATGTACTTGTGACGTCTGTGATCGACCTGATATTGCTCACTTAATTTGTCTGGTCTTCGTGATGAATGTAATAACCAAACAGCCCACCCACTACAGAAGATACGCTGCTGATATTGATAAATGTGACTAATCAGGATAGAAGTCTCCTACAATAATGAAATTGCTTCGAGAGCGTTTTGATTAATGGTTAGATGTGTGACAGATTCACATCTAACGTTACATAGCTAACGGACAATTACAATGAACTACTTAGTCCAGCGAAGATCCAACACGCTGGAACGACATTCGACAAATGTTCGGCCTTGTAACCATGGACTCTAGTTCCATTTGTCTTCCCAGATTGGCCCATGATGAATTCGGTGTATCATCTGACCTGCAAACATCCATCTCCGGCAAATGAATACAGAGACAAGGACTGTTACAAACGTCCAGCTAAGTTGATTATTCCGCAGATAAACATATTCCCCACATTCTTCGGTACAGCTCTGGGAATCTTTGGTACAGCTCTGGAAATTTATTGCAATCTGGTAACATCCGGTCTGTGGGAAAGTTAACTGGGTCATCAGTGGTCATAGCTGGTAGTTTCCAGTTTATCTTCTGACTAAGGTAATCAGATTGATATTCATTTGTGCTATGCTTCCAGTTGTACTAATTCTGGCAGATTATGTTATTTATGAGATAAATGTAACTTTGAGACCTTACTTTTTGTACAACATGTGTACGTCGGCCATAGATGGCGAAGTCCTATGGAATGTACATTCTCATTTTTGTCGGGTTTACCAAGGGTAAACCCTACATTAGTATCACTCTTCAGTTTTTCTTTTTTCTTCTGCACATGTGTAGTTTTGATCTACTGCCAGGAGACTGTTCTCATTTGATGCCCCTTACAGCATTCATAAAAAAAAATACCGTTCTTCTGTCTGACAGTCATATACACATGTGCAATGCACGGTAGCTTGTGCATTGAACGTGATAATTGGTACATTATCGCAGTAAATTTTATCTTTACAATTTCTTTTAAAATTTGCCTTTCCAATCTATTTTAACCGGTATCATTTGTTACGGCGGGAAGGGTGCGCCGTAGTCATTCTCCAGGCGTAACCACATAGCGGGTTTTTGTGGATGCAAATTATGTATGCGTAGCCACATTTTAAAATCACCGAAAACAAGGAATTTCCAAATTGTGGATACACATGATTTTTTGGTGATGTATCCACATTTTTACTTCCACCTTACTTGATCAATTATCGGCATGAGAACTGAATAAAATTACGGCAAAACTCGGGTAGAAATTTTGGCGAAAGTTTTTTGGACATGCAGATTTCGTTATTTTTTCAAGTGTCTGACGTGTCTTCTCCGTCGATCTTCTTCAACAAAACGAAATAGAAACGACTGACAGTTTTGCACAAAACTCTTATAACATATCTGATTATGTTTACAAAGAATAAAGTCCTGGCGTGTTTTCCTTTTGCTGGTATGGATGGGAAAGACATACGATATCTCCATCCCGTCGCACGATGAACTTTCATCCCAAATCTGAATTTCCCTGAGTACAAGTAATCGTGAATTTGATTGGCTGAACAGTACCTATTGGCTCCGCCCACACGTTATTCAACCACTCAGCACACTTTTTACACGACATACGAATTCAAGGTCGGCTCGTTTTCTAGATTTATAGCTTTTCTTTCCAGACCATATGAATTTAAAGGCATTTCTGTGAAACCGTGATTATTTAGCATTTAAAATAACACTGTGAGTATGACAGTATCTTGTTTTAGAGTTATTGTTTTAACCAAGAGTTATTAGAAAAATGATCGTGGAGTAGGAGAGTGGCGAATTTTCTGAACTTGTCGGCGATTGCGATTTCTGAAGATTTTCTTGTCTGGATGTAGTTTTAATAGATTCATTTTCTCACGGACTGAATAAGTATGGAAATTATATAAATGTGGATACAATGTGGATACATCTCTTATATAGAGATGTATCCACAAAAACCCGCTATATATTGTGGTTACAACATTCTTCACTGTCCATCGACAACCGATCCATGGAACTTTTGTTGTAAGATCACAAAGGTGGAGTTAGCTTTACTTATAGGGAACCGTCTTCAATGCGTTTTGATACACACAGCTGGTGGGCCTAATTTTTGTCTAAAAAGCGACAAATTGACAATTTCTTACCCTCTACATACTGAATTATCAGATAAAGAATAATCAATGCTCCCACATAAACACAACCAGACCTACAGTGGTTCAAACCTGCCGTATTGGCTTATTTTGCATTTTTCGGTGCATTTACAGTCGACATTTTCTCTTATTGCAAAATGATGTCACCTTTAACCAAAATCATATCTAGACTGAATATTTCAGAATTATTTGTTGTTCAAAATTGGTTTTGGTTAAAGGTGTCCTATTTTTGTAACGAAAAGAAAATCTGCACCGAAAAGTGCATAAAAATACAAAAATAAGCCAATGAACATTGGTGCGCCATAAATCCGTTTTCGTGCATCTGCAGCCCTTCATTATTTCGTGTCTTGTAATTCAGCATGTATAGGCTGTACAAAATGGTTCATTTCATATCATTTTGATAAAAGTGAAAGTTTGGCCCTACAAACCGAACAGCTTGAGGAAGATTTCTTATGTAAAGCGAACACCACCTTTCCTCCCTTAAATGATCACAAATATGGGACTAATAAACCCCTCTGATGCAAGTAAACCATCATCCGAACGCATGGCACGATCATACGTAAAAACTTCTGCTCGTAGCCATGCGGTAACGGGTACTATCTGAGTGTAATAGGGCGTTTCCCAAATGGTCACATCCGACTGATCCCGTTACATCCGACATCGGTGCAATCACATTCATACAACGAAGACACACCTCCAGAAAGCGATCGATTGAAATGATCCCATGGTGGGCCCCGAAGTGCCCCCATCACAAAATAAAAAGCATATCATTTTCCTGTGGTCTGCCGCCGATTTTATTTTGTTTTCAAATATGTTAGGCCGTTTGTTTCTTAAGATAAACAAAGAAGCATGCTCCACTAGAGTGAGAAATAAAATAGCTAATTTGCACAACTTCGTTTTGGTCTCGCGTAGACTCCCCCAGTCTTGCGCCTCGTGAAACTGACATGTTTGCATGCGTGAGAAATATTTGAATACAGATAATTTCATTGGTTCGTTTAAATGGGGCCAACATTTGACCTCATGCTTTCATTCTCGTCTCGCGAGACTCCCTACTACGAGAAAGAGTCTCACGTGTAAATGGGAGCCATCCCCCCAAAATTTGGGGGGTGAGTAGGCGGCGTATGATTTTCACCGTCTGTATCCGGCTTGTCATTGACCTGCTGACTCCGCCGAGTTAGAAGCGAATTGCTAAACATAACGTGGGCTATATAATTGGAAAATGACTCTTTCCGTTTCGGAGCATATCAATCGCGAACAAATTATTGTCGGTATCTATACTTGGCCGTGAAAGCGAGTTATCTAATACAGGAAGTAGTTCGCACAGTTCCGATCCATTCTCAAAGAGAGCCGTGTCTACCGCAAGACGGTACATCTTCGGAAAATTTATGACCTATCTCAGGTTCTTAGCGTGACATGTACTTGATCAGGGCAAGGCAGTTGCAGCATTTCTGTTCTTCATTCACTACATGGTACTGTTCACACGCCCTATGATATGTACTTTTGTTGCTATCATTATGCAAGTTTTGTTGTTAAAAAAATAAAACTGAACGTTGAACTTTATTTATGGCCTACTCGTTTGAAGCAGCAGACATAAATTTAGTTGACCTAGATTCTGCATTGAAGATCAACCATTGAAACGCGGAAAACCACGAATTACGTCAATTATACCGTATTTTCGCCTGCATGTTGTCTGATCGTACTATTCTTGTTTATCTGATGATGCTAAACAATAATGATCTTGTGATCTTTGGGTTAGGTCATAAATTTTCTGAAGATGTACCATTTTGTGTGTCTACCCGCGGGAGAATAGTCCCGGTCGAGCGAGTGATGTCATGCTGCTTCGCTTTGAGATTGGAGATTCAAAAATGTCACCAGTTTACATGAGAGTCGCTTTGGTCTCCCGCGGGTAGACACGGCTCTCTTTGAGAATGCTCATGCTTTGGGAACAACTTTCGAACTGGATTATCTCCCTCTAGATAGATGGCGCCGTGTGAAATACTTGCCGAATCACAGTGGAAATTTAAGGGTAGTGTTAAGTGAAACGTGAAATGCCCTTAGAAAGCTAAGATGCAAGTAAACCCGACATCAGTACTTTAAGTACTTTGATTCTATATCTCATTCTCCTTTTCAACAAATCGACCGATTCGTCTCGAATTTGTCCACGATATAAGCCATGGGGTAACGCAGACGTTGCGCTCCAAACCTGAGATTAGTAGTTCAAGATCAAGGTCACTTTGGCCTAAAAATCAGGAATTATTGAAAATCGTATTTTTTGCTAGTGGATAGGGGAAGACTAAATTGTGGTCAAAGGTCACCTTTGTCCAAAAATCAAGAAATTCAAGGTATTTTTTAAGTTAAAACAGGTCAAAGGTCAACATCACGGTGGCCTCCAAATAGGAATGTATTACACTGATTGTACTATTAATCTATTCCAGTGATGTTGATTGCGATACAAAATATGGCAGAGAAGAAACCTATTATGGGTCAACGGTGAAGGCCACTCGAGATAATAAAGTCAAGAAACCACTGAAAATCCCATTGTAGTGAGTGGGATCATTAGTGGAAAAAGATGTGTCGGTTACCAAGAATGAAGCCAAAAGATCAACGGTCAAATTCACTGACCACCACCAACGCAAGCAGAAACAGAAGACTCCATTTTACAAAAGATTGTGTTTTATTGACTTGGTACATAGTGTCAATTAAGCTCTTCTTGTTCTTATTTCCGCGGAACAGATCTTTTAACCCTATCTAGCCTGGGGGGGCACTTTTCCCCCTTGTTGGTTTTTTGCTCCTATCTCCGGAACGACAAAAAATTGAGAGCGGAACCTCCGTAACTTTTTAGACTATCATATTGGGGTCATTTTTAGCCTATTTGCATGACCCCCCGAGCAGAAGATCATGGGTAAATTTAAAATGGCGGCCATGTGGGGCACCAGAAAAGTAATATTTTTGTCATATTTCTTCAAAATTTTAGCTTTTTTGTAGGGAAAGGTGGGTAAAACCTATTTTATTTCATATCAGATTATTAATTACCAATTAATCACGCAGTTTTTGCGAAGAAACAACAAAAATAAACAAATTGAAAATTCTGAACGAAAAATCGTCCAAAAAAGCTCTTTTGAAAATGACGTCACAGTGACTTCATCATGGCGGTCATCTTGGATTTTTTGTTTTACATTTTCTTGTAGAGCTTGACCCAAAGATATAGTGTGGTAAGTTTCAGCCCTCTAGCCTTAGCGATAGCAAAAATATATATGGAGTGGGCAGTTTCCGACTCTCTCCCCCCCCCCCTTCCGCTTCCAAGCAGCGGTACACCCCAAATCGCCCAGGCCAGATAGGGATAAAATAAGCTTAATCTCTAAAATTCGATAGTGCTATCCCACAATCAACTATTTGATCCAACGCAGATATCGGTCGGAATGTTTGGCACTCGAACGCATAATAGAAACCTGAACTTGAAAGTTGTTCTTCCAAAAGAGTGAAACCCTTATCAATTTTTAGTGATATTCAGCGGTGTTACTGACGTCTAATCCCTATCTCTGACACGCATTAGTTCCTACTTTGTCCACACGTGTGGTTTTCCTGTAACTGTATTTCTTCTTTCGTTTTTATTTACCAAGTATGTTACAGGCATCACATTTTGGATGTTGTATTTCCTTCTATAATGAGACTAATATATCCCTACTTTCCTTTTAGAGTCCAGTCTACATATAGCGGATCTGAAATATAGATGTAATTTAAGAATTACTGAAACTTGAATCTGATTTTGTGAACTTGTCATTTTGCATCACTGGAATAATTGAAACAATTTTGATCGATCCTATCTTTCAAAAAACGAACTTGAGTGCGCCTGTAAATTTTCATTCGAAAATAGTTTTTCTTTCCGCGTGGTGATGACTTCCATAAAAAATCTTGCGCTCATGAGTGTAAATGATCGTGAAATATTCCTGGATTTGACATATATCTGTCTTCAGTTGTTATGGGTATTCTTGCATTTACAAGGTTTACCCCATGTTGGGGCGTTTACGCCATCAGACGTCCTCAATGCTCATCCACTAAAATCAGGTGAGTTATTTGTTTTAGCTCATCTGTCATCACAGCTCCGGAGCTATTGTATCTTATTCCGCTCAAGCCGGTGCTCGGGGCCGTGTGGATACTTTATAGTTTCCACATGAATAGCTGCAACAACAGCGTGACTGAGATACTAAGGCTACGCTCGAGAATCCATCGTATTCTCGGATCAGAATGTGAGGTACCGATGAAAGCTTAGCCTTGGAGTCATATGGTTGCTTTTAGTCGCCAGACGTCGTCAATTTTCGTCACCTCGTGCATATTGCTCCAATTTCCTCATTCGTACTCAATTCCACCACGAAGTATAATTATAATCCTAGTCCAGCAACAGGAATACATTTTTTAATCATGATCCATATTATTTGGAGATCAGACAAATTGTTCCAGGCTTCATACTCTTTTATTTCCTATGGCCGTGTCTTAGTGTTCTCGATTAATCTAAGTGTGTCTGGTGACTAATCCAGAACACTTGGTTCTCTACGTGTAACCCCATCGATCCACATTATATCGCTCATTTGATTTGTATAGTCTGGGCGAGGATAGTAATAACCAAGGCGTCATCTACACCTGCGGTCGATTTGCTAGATTTATTATAGATTACACAGTAAGAATTACCAGACAAGGTGGCGATTAGTGGCTAGACAGGGCGCATACTGAGGGAAAAACAGTACGTTGATCACATCCAGACTCGTATATGATGTTCATCAGATTTCTATGTCCAAGACACTCAAATCATGAGGACAGGCACCGTCGATTTATAACGAATCACCAAACCCACTTGAAAACAATTGTGAAAAATAATCTAGGAGATGAAAATAGTTAGGAAAGTTTTGTAGAAGTCCAAAACAAACAAAAAACAAAAAACTTCTCATTAGCCAGAATAGCATGTTCGGAACACATGCATGGTAAGGTTCTGTTCGAGAAGCATATTACTCTAGTGGCAAGATCGTATCTAGTTAATCTACCGGTTACCTTGCACACAGATAATTTAACCCTATCTGGCCTGGGTTTTTTGGGACCTGCCCTGACCTTGGGGGAGGGGCGAAATGGCCCTCACTAATTATTTTTCTTACCCCTTGAGCTAGGGAGCTGAAACTTACCACACCATACCCATGGGTCAAGCTCTACCAGAAAATGTAAAAACATCCAAGGTGGCCGCTTTGCTGACGTTACATCGACGTCATTTTCAAAATCGGCAGTTTTTGGTCTATTTTTCGGTCAGATTTTCCGATTTTTTTATTTTTCCAATTTCTCAAAAAAAAACCTGCATGATAAATTAGTAAATATTAATGTGATGTGAAATAAAATAGTTTTTGTGCACTTTGCATCGCGGAAAAGCAGGAATTTTGAAGAAATATGACAAAAACATCACTTTTCTGGTAATCCACGTGGACACCATCTTGAATTTACCCATGATCCTCTGCTCGCGGGGTTATGCAAATAGGGCCAATATGACCCCAATATGATAACGTATGAAGTCACGGAGTTTCAGTTCTCCATTTCTTGTCGTTCCGGAGATAGCGCAGAAAGGTTGCCCGCCCCCCCCTGCAGGCCAGGTAGGTTTAATCGGGATATTCACAGCTTATCGCCTTGCTGTGTATCGACAAGCTGCAGGATATAGACGACAGATAAGACATCCATTTGGCGAACGTCGTCCGTCCTCCATTGCCAATAATTGGTGCTTCTATAATCGAAAGTTCTAATCCATCAGACAATAGTTCTGTGGGACAGAGAAGCGGTCGATAGTGTGCAATGCTTGTGAGAAAACATCAACATACATGTATACCGACGTTAGACAACCCTCTCCTAAAATATAGCTTTTCAAATCCAGACATCAATAGGCAGACGATTTCTACAGACAAAGTTTTAGCGGTTTCACATTGGCTGAATATAACATGTTTTGGCACAGTCCATTTCGATAAAGTCGTACTCGTTGTACTATATTAGTTTCAGGACCGCAAAGATGAAAGACACGCTCAATAAACAATATTCTTCGTTGATGGACTATGAATATCTGTCCTTCTATATCTAGATCTCCAAATAAACTAAGAGACTACATAGCATTGTGAAAAATGTGTGTATGGGCGGGGAAGGGGAAGGGGCGGAGCTGAAACCATTTGTTAACCCTACCAGACCGGGGGGGGGGGGAGCAAAACCCTAACCCTAACCCCCTACCAAGCTTTCAGCGCTATCTCTTGAACGTCAGAAAATGAAGAGCTGAAACTCCTTGACATTATATTTTATCATATTGGGGTCATTTTAAGCATATTTTCATAACCATCCGCAGATTCCAGATGGTACGTGTGGTACCAGAAATGTGATGTCTTGGTCATTTTGCTTTTCCGGGATGAAAAATGGGCAGAAACTATTTTATTTCATCTCACATTAATATTTACTAACATATCATGCAGTTTTTGCGAGAAAATTGCATAAATATAAAATTCGAAAAATCTGTCCAAAATAAATCGACAAAAAATGCCGTTTTTGTAAATGACGTCAATGTGACGTCATCAAAGCGGTCATCTTGGATTTGTTTACATTTTTTTTATAGAGCTTGACCTAAGGGTATAGTGTGGTAAGTTTCAACCCGAAAGCCCCTAGAAAATAATTAGGGAGGGGGCCATTTCGACACCCCCCCCCCCCCCACCAGACTTAGACACGTAAAAAAAAAGCCCAGGCGAGATAGGGTTAAACGGTAGGTAACTGATTCTTTTTCTCATAGTAATTATTTAATTTACATATTTCTTGGTGGGACTACACTCTATAAAATTGTCATTTCTATACTCTACCACTCAGAGCAATCCCTCATTTCTTTTACTGTAGTACATGTAGTTTAGTAGTCATCTACAAGGATGTTTCCATTTCCATCAAAATTATAAAACAGCCATCGTTACGGTAACTGCCTATTCGTACTGATTAAGTTTTGAGACTTCATAATCCTGATTTTTGGTTTGGGGATGATTTCTGAGGGAATGGTGCATGGTATATCCTGTCTTATTCGCTAAACCTTAGGATTCGACTCTATTTCTGATTACACTGAGATGGATATTAGGCACTTCCCACTCCAGTTATTTCCCCTACCCCTTGACCTAGGAAGCTGAAACTTACCACACTATAACACATGGACAAGCTTTATCAAAAAATGTGAGACAATCCAAGAAGGCCGTTTTGATGACGTCGCACTTACGACATTTTGGTATTTTTGGTTGATTTTTCTATCAGATTCTTCGAATAATTTATTTGCGTTATTTCTTCGCAAAAACGGCACGATAAATTAGTTAACTGATGACTGATGTGAAATAAAATAGGTTTTGCCCAATTTTCCTGGCGGAAAAGCAGGAACTTTTTTTAAAAAATGACGAAAACATTATTTTTCTGGTACCACATGACCACCATTTTGACTTGATCCTTGATCATCTGCCCGGAAGGTTATGCAAATAGGTTCAAAATGATACCAGTATGATAACCTGCAACCTATCATTTCTGTATCGTTCCGGAGATCGGGTTAAAAGTTTGGTACGGGTGACCATAATGACTCTGCAATGGCTTGAGGGGTTAACTGAAATTCGGTCTCTTTGCAACTTATCCATGGGAACATTTTTAAATAGTGGGAAAGGACATGTTCTGTCTAGCCGTAGCGGAAGAATATATAGTTTTTATGCCATCTGAACAATCAGGATATCGTGTCAATGGTTACACTAGCTACCACGTTGGTAGGATGTCTAGTAAACCAAAGTACGATAAATATGTGGTATGGCTCCAAGAGGGTCGATATGGATTCGGGAATGCCTTATGCATTTTCCACACAGTGGGCTTTGATATCAACCCTACCTGGCCTGGGCTTTTTGGACCTGTCCAGCCCTGGGGAATGCCATTTCACCCCACCCCCTAAATGTTTTTCTTACCCCTTGAACTGGGGGTCCGAAACTTACAACACTATACCCTTGCATGAAGCTCTATAAGAAAATGTTTAGTCACAGTGACGTCGTTTTCACAAAAGACCTCTTTGGTTGATTTTTCGATTTTCTTTATTTGCTTTTTTCATAAAACTGCATGATAAATTAGTAAATATTAATCTGATGTAAAATAAATAGTTTTTATCCTCTTTTTCCACGGGCAAAAGCAGAAATTTTGAAGAAAAAAAATACAAAAACTTCACTTTTCTGGTACTCCACATGGCCGACATTTTGAATTTAGTCATGATTTAGCCATGATTCTCTGCTCGTGGGTTATGCAAAGCCTCAGCCCTTAATTTTGTGTCGTTCCGGAGAAATGGTATTAAGTTTGGTGGGGAGGGGGGGGCGGGATCTCCCCAGTCCCGGTATTGTTAATTCGTGCCAGACGGATATGCTATTCCCTTCTATGACGCCCAAATTCCTATTAGTTCTGCTCCGAATGAATTGACGTTGTTGGAATGATGAACACCGCCATTGTATCTGTCTTTCTGATCGGGAATCTATATTCAATAATAACACTAGATAGCTATTATTGATTCGCTGGTTATTTCCATGCAAGATTGCGTCCTTCGCCGGATGTTTCTGACCGATCGCCAACATCGATGCCGACTGTAAAGGATATCACGTGGTGTACAGACAGCAATTTTATACTTCCGATGAGAAAATTGTCCCGCTTGTATGAATCCGTCTGTACAGTCTTTCGCCATTCAATTAGTTTGGTATCAGTCTGCATCATAAGGTTCGTTGAGGATACCCTATACATGAAATATCCGTTTCGTCCATAATCCACCCACGCGTTCCTACCACGTGGAATAATCATCTTTTCTTTAACCCTACACGGGCTGGGTAGTGGGTCAGTATGACCGCGCCCCCAACCAAAGTGTGCACAGACGTGAAGCAGACTCCGGCCGAGAAAATTATGCTGCGTGAAAACTAATGCAAGCATTGGTCTCCATTAGTCTAGTCTTTCTAAGGTCTGACCTCACGCTAATTACATCAGAATGTTTCTCAACTGTATTATAAATAGAAATACATTGTGTGTAACATGTCCTGGTGAATCGTGCTGGCAAATTGGGAAACCCCTGAAATTGGGGAAAATCTTCAAAGCATCAGATAGAAACATGATCTAGACTCGTGATGACATCAAAGGCACCATTGATCCAGTATGTCAGATAAAAGATGTATCGTGTCACCTGTGGTATCAATGACTAAAAAAATCCAGTGGATTGGGTGGAGCCGGGCAAAGGCCAAACTTAGTTTCAAAATTATAACAAATGTAGGAAATCAGTTAACCAAACTTTCTGGGCTATCTCCGACAAAAAATTGAGAGCTGACACTCCGTGACTTTATAGTTTATCATATTGTGGTCATTTTGGGCCTATTTGCATAATCCTTCGGGTAGAGGATCAGTGGAAAAATCAAGATGGCGGCCACCAGGGGTGCCAGAAAAGTGATGTTTTCTTCAGTTTTCTCCAAAATTTCTACTTTTCTGCGAAGAAAAGTGGGCCAAAACTATTTTATCTAACATCACATTAATATTTTCCTACGAAGTAGTCTACCATCTGCAAATTGTCCGGTAGTCAGTGAGTGAGTCCATCCGAATCCTTTCCTCGACAAAATAAGGAGAACCGTTCAAATTTGAACCTTGATTTTTGCACGAAGGAACATTAGGGGACTGTTACCAGCAAGTTCAGAGCTAGACCTACTTTTGATGAAAATTTCAGGTAATTTTTGATGAAAAATCACTGGTGATTCTAACTTGGGCTGTTCCTATCTTAATATAGGCAGGATTTCAACTTGGAGCGGGGGGATTTCCAAAAGTTCAGTGCGCGTCGAAGTCCCAATGCCTACCCTACTGTCATGAATTAATTTATCAAGCAGCTTTTGCGGAGAAATTGCATAAATGAAATATTCGACAAAATAGAGAAGAAAAGCAACTCCGAGTAGGGATGACAATTTCATTCTGTATATTTCGCTATTAGTTATAGCATCTTCAGCAGTGAACAAAGTTACAAACAGCTCTATATGTACAGTATATATACAAGGTATAATGTGATCTTAACCAATACACATATATGAATGGGTAAGCCAGTAATGTCAGTCAGATTGGACAGATATTAAAATGTCATTTTCAGAAAATTGTTGTAGACATTAAATGTTAAGAGATAGCAATATAAATGTTGTGATTACAGGTGATACAATATACACAATCTAATTGATGACAACAATACACAATGAATAAAGTATGGCGATATAGCGCGTATATATCTACATTAAATATTTCTACATGTCATGTTCAGATAAGGACTGTCATCTTAAGATAATATAGGTATAATTCTCTTGGCAATCCACATTAGAATTGATGGGAATCTACAAATGTTGTAACTTGCACGGCAATATACAATTATGAAACGATACACAATCTAATTTATGAAAAGAAAACTGGTTAATCTATAAATGATATTACCGAAATAATTTTAAATCCTTTGATGCTTCCAAACCTTGGTTTAAAATTGGTTTGTGCCGGCGTATGGCTAAGGCTTCCTTGAATAACACTTGAGACCAGTGAGCTGCTGTATCAATAATTTTAGTGTTTGATTCTATGAGAGACAACAAAGAGATCGGGTCATCGTTAAAAGAGCCATTTGCTAAATCAAACATTTGACGAATGTAACTAAAATTGTCGCACTGGCTTACATGGTTAAACACCTCGGATTTGGAAGAAGCATGTTCTTTCAGGCGCGCAATAAAACATCTGTCTGTTTTGCCGATGTACTCTGATTCGCATCCTGGACATGAAAATTTATATATAATGGAGCTTCTATATGTTGTTGGGGTGGGGTCCTTGTTGTTGACAAAGAAATTTGTTTTCTTTGTCTCCCATAAAACAATGTAACGCGCCCTTCCCAGAGTATATTTTCTGATTTTCTTGAGGCATTGTCGAAATATTCTTTCACCTTCCCGACCAATGTACGGTAGTCTTATCCATATTTTGGGCATATTTTCATCATTGGTAGACCTGGTAGCTACTCTCGGTAAGCTGTATTTGTTTGTTAAATTATCCACTAATTTTCTGGCGGTATGTCTGGAGAATCCATTCCAAGACATAAATTTCCTAATGATAGACAATTCCCTATTGTCTAACCCAGGCTGTTCTTCTTGGCCAAGGCTCAAAACTATCTGCATGAATGTACTGGCCAGTGTGAATGGGTTTTCGGTAAACTGTAGTACCAGAATTTGATATAGTGATATCCAAAAAGTGTATGTCTTCAGAACCAACACAATTTTAAATAAAAGCACGCCGTTATCACAACCACAGACGATACGAATCCGCAATCACCTAATCCAAATCGCAGAACTGACAGGCAGTAGGCGATAGATACTTCATGTAGGATGCTATTGTCAGAGTCTTTGTGCAACTGAAAAAGCTCAAGTCTAGACATATTGTTGTGCCCAGACTTGGCTATTGTATGCATTGTCTCGTGATTCTTTAGGCAGACGTCGTCCGTACTAAGTATGTTTGCGAAGTATCTTCATGTACATCAACTGGACACCAATCATAATACATGAACTCGTTGATGGACTGAGTGTGTCGCAGATGGCAATGATATAGCAGCCTGTATCGTGATCTACTCGGTGGATTCCGTATACCGAACAATGCGCTCACGCTGAGTAAGTGTCTTCAGTACTATTAGCGGAGCAGACGTTGCAAATCTCGTTCCGCTCTCGCTGGAGAGGTTCCGGTTCTGGGTTTATGCAGACTCCAGTTTTCAACACTCTCGCAGTCGCGTCCTTTCTCGTGAAGTCGGCGTTCATTACTATTTTAATGTGTACGCATACTGTATGGAATATATTTTCAGAGGAGATATGTGTCGAAGCAACAACAATAGTATTTAAATTTTTCTCGTCTTGTGAACTTGACCGGATCCTGTCCAGTGCAATGTATTATGGGGGACTCCTGCTCCCCGAATAATGCCACTGGTGTGTCTACCAGTAGCAGAGTGTGGCTTATAGCGTTGGACACACCGGTTCTCGTCAGATCACCGAAATTAAGCAACGTTAAGCTCTGTCAATACTTGGATGGGTGACCGGGTGCTGTACTGGCTGGGATGACCAGTGTCCAGGGTAATAGGAACTGTGAGCACTCTCGTGTTCTGGCACATGTGACATGACTGAAACAAGGTTGAAAACGACGTTAAGCCCTACTTCTCACTCTCACTCACTCTACCAGTAGCAATGGTCAGATCCGACATTCAATATTCAGCCGTCGTCCGTAAGAGAATTTTCGCGTCCATACTCGAAAGACGAAAGTCAGCAACCAATTCCAAATGTGTATGAAACTAAAATAATAAAAACACAAGACGGTTTCTTACAAAGGAGAAGCGACAACACAGTCGTGCAGATTTCTTAAGCGGGTACCTACCTGATTATCAGAAAAAAATTGTTTTAATTATATTAGCTCAAAATATCAAATGTTAATTTAAATTATTTGCGTATGTGTGTTAGAGAGAAACGGAGAGAGGGAGAGAAGGAGAAGCTTATTTATTGATATTTTGGTCATGCCCATCAGAGTAACGTGATACTAGGAGAGCGCATGAGCAAATTCTATAACGTAAATAAGTCACTTTTTTGCTTTCTTGTGATGTATGTCATGTCTTAAATGAAAGGCTCCAGTGCTTGATATGCTTTCTTCACAATTATGATTTGGGGTGCACGAAACCATTGCAAAGATTATTATTTTTTGGCTAGACTAATGGGCCAAGGTACCAGTAAAATACGGTTAGGCTGGTACAGATGACGGGTCCAGGGCGTCGCTTATAGGTTCCAATACAGTGGTCTCGTTATTAGCCCTCTACTTGGAGGGATGCGGTTCTATTTTCCGATTACTCTATTAGTTCTGCATCACATGAGCTGTTAGAATAAAGATGCCGACACTGTATATATCAATCGGAAGATAATTTATAATTAATATAAAAAACTAGATAGCCATTATTTATCTCACATTTCCATGCACCATTACTGCTTTCTTCAAAAGTTGATAATTGCCAATGCCAACACCCGGCTTTACCAGGGTAATTATAGGCTTCTTTCTTCTTTCGCTTTTTCTTTATCCTACTTATTTTTTTTGTCACATAGCTTTTGAATGCCTTTGTCAATCAACTCCAAATTTCTTGTGCATATTTCTCCTGTCTATGAAAGGACACCTATTGTTTTTCAACTCTGTTCAGTTTTCCATATGAACGTATCGTGAGGAAACGAAATCTATTTCAATATTCTCGATCGATTTTCTCAGTATCGTTTTTTATTCCACTTTTTTTTATCCACTGCGAACCAATGATTTTATGTTGATCGAGAGAATGTCAAAAAATATTGGACGGGAAAGATTCGAGGAAATATTGCAAAACCGTCGACAGACGAATGAATACAATTACGTCATTCACAGATTAAAAGTTGTTACGTCACTATGCGTGAGTGCGTATACTGTATATTTTCATGTAAGTTGAGCTGTGGCTGCCACTTTAACAATGTAATGCTAATGTATCATCTCATCGCGATTTTAAAGGAGACTGCATTGAATATCACATTTTCAAAAGCAACTTTATTTTATTATAGGCTACTTAAGGATAGCTATCCCCTTAGAGGCAGCTTTTGCACCCCCGTGACAATTTGTCGTCTGTATCAATAAATATACAATATAACCATAATAAACTATATATTTTATGAAAGCGTACATCGTAGGGATTCCAACTATATGATTTGTATAACCGACTGCGTAGTATAACTGTGTAGAAAATATTCCAATTTTAAAAAATTAAAATGAAAACAATAGCATCCATTTTTCAATTGAAATTTCATGAAAACTGCTGGTCTTGTTTCAACTTTGATGGTATACCTTGATAGGAGACAATTTGAACTAGTAAACTTTATCTCATTTTTCTTTATTTTTGCCTGGTTTTGTTCTATTTTACTAAAATAAATTGAAAAAAATGTACTATTTTACGGTCGTTTGTCTTAAAAGTTGAATAATTCAAAAACTAATCCGAACTTACAAAAAGTGAGATAACGTTTACTAGATCACCTTATAAGTAATAAGCATGCAAAATTTCAAAAGCGTAGCATGGATACTTTTCGAGAAATAAACGTTTAAATCTCGGATTTTGTACAAAAATGAAAGGCTAGAAATCGGGCAAAATGTGTCCAGCTATACATCTGATGAATTAATCCAAATTTTTGGCTTGAATTCTATTGTCAAATACATTTTTAATCTGTCTAATGGGACCTACTCGAATTCCTGTTTATTCTGGATAACTATTACACTAAGTTTTTTTCATCAAGGCGGTTTAAAGTTCAAATTAAACTTTAAAAACTTGTTCAGCTGAGAATTGTTTACACTTCACGGCAGGTGTCTGAGTTATCTCAGCGATACTGTTATATGTGTCACTGTTATAATTAGAAACAAAAATACGGATGTTTGCATGGTTTTGATCAGAGGGGGGTAGATTAATGTAAATAAGTAGGACTAATAGATAATTAGCTTACCATAATACTGCGGAAATGAGTTATGGAAAGGAAAATTTAACAGACAAAAATAATGGTAGCCAAGCCCAAGCTAACGCAATCTGTTTAATTTTTCCAGTGCCTCGGAAATTAAATTTTTAAATCTGATATTGAAGCACTTCTATTTATAATTTTGATTTCATTTTTTCACCAAATGTTAGAGGAAATAGTGAATATTTGAATGCAGAAATTAAAAAAATGACCAATTTTGACCCTCCAAGGGGATAGCTATCCTTAATAAATGTAGTCCGGCGAAGATCAGTCCGGTTGAGCATCTGACCGCCCAAACGATCCATCTCCAGTCTTGACTATTTAACCCTACCAGACCTAGCCCCCCCCCCCCCCACCACCACCAAACTTTTTAGTGTACGAGTATATGTAAGAAACGAACCATGCTAAACAGGGTACCAGGATAGGCAAAGTCAAAAGCGGCACTGTTAAAATTTCTCGATTCTCTCTCACCCTTGAAATTCGCGATATCGGGGAAAAAATAATAAAAAAATCGAAGAAAAAACAAACTATTTTTGGAGACGCTTCTTAAAGTGACTGTCTCTGTTGGGGTATCGATTTCCGTATTCTTGGTCCATACTTCATGTAAGAATCACGAGACAATGCATACAATAGCCAAGTCTGGGGACAACAATATATCCACTCTATTCAGCGACACAAATACTCAGACAATAGCTTCCTACATGAAGTATCTAACATATTCTCATTTGCATCTACAACACATCAGTGATTGGTTCACAGCTAAAACTCAGTAGGGTCACTGATGCGGGTCAAAATAGTGGTTGCCCATTGGCTCAATATAGAATCTCTGAATCCATTTGTATCTGTAGCACATTCAATCACAGATTTACACGTAGGTAAAGTTAGCAATCGGTTAATTATTCACTTTCAGTCGTGGATTTGCGCGAATAGACGACCGAAGATTCGCGAATGCGCGGCCGTCGATTTGTCCCGTCTTGCCGGGCTGAATTTGCGACAACGTATTCGGACTAAAACAGCGAATATAGGACCATCGATTCGTCATAATATGCCAGTGAGTCATAAGCACCGATTATCCAAAAACGTAAAATTTTGGGAAATGCACAATCAGTAGTATCCCATGTATACTTTTGAAAAGAAAGGTGAAAGATCAATTCTCTAGTATCGTAAAAACGACCATTACCACCATTCCGATTAGTTCATAGAGCCAAGCAGGTTACCGACTACCACTTAACTACCATTTATTTACCACTTAACAATCAGTTTTACTCGGCAACAAAATAATCCTACCCACACAATCCGTACTAGTTGGAGCAGTGCTTAACAATGCTGTCCAGGCCTGTGGGAGAGTATTTGCCCCCCCGACCCCGAAATATTTTCTCTTACCGCTTGAGCTAGGGCTGAAAGTAAAGAACTGTAAAAATGTTTTTTGAAAAATCCAAGATGGCCACATCAACGACGTCACAGTGATGTCAGTATGAAAAATACAATTGTTTTGTCGATTTTTTTTCTTCGGTCAGATTTTTTTAAATAAAAAAGTTTTGTTCCTACTTTTTCTCACAAAAAGCAGAAATTTTTGAACCTCCATAAATTTTACACAAATAGGCTTAAATGACGATAGCTCGCAATGGGTTCCCAAAGACAGAGTAGAAAGTTTGGTAGGGGGTCTTAGCGCTGGTAGGGTTAAAACCAATACATTATGGAAGCATCAATTTCGGAGTATCGTAGAGGATCGCTTATCGCCTTCCAAGCAGTCAAGCAGGTTACCGACTACTACTCAGTCATTAGCTTTAACCGGCAATGAACGGACTATCACTTACTATCAATTAACACACAGCTTTGATCGAAAGCCGTTTAACCCTGCCTGGCCGCGGGGCCATTATGGCCCCCCTACCAAACTTTCTGCACTATCTCCGGAACGGCAAAAAACGGAGAGCTGAAACTCCGTGACTGTACAGTTTATCTTATTGGGATCATTTTGAGCCTATTTGCATAACCCCCTGAGTAGAGGATCATGGGGAAATTCAAGATGGCGGCCACGTGGGGTACCAGAAAAGTGATGTTTTTGTCATATTTCTTCAAAATTTCTGCTTTTCCGCGATGAAAAGTGGGCAAAAACTATTTTATTCCATATCACATTAATATTTGCTAATTTTTCATGCAGTTTTTGTGGAGAAATTCCAAAAATAAAAATTCGGAAAGTCTGACCGAAAAATCGACCAAAAAATGCCGTTTTTGAAAATGACGTCACTGTGACGTCATCAAAACGGCCATCTTGGATTTTTTTACATTTCCTGGTAGAGTTTGACCCAAGGGTGTAGTGTAAGAAGTTTCAGCCCCCTAGCTCAAGGGTTAAGAAAAATAATTAGGGGGGGGGGGGGCTTGACAGGTCCCAAAAATCCCAGGCCAGATAGGGTTAAACCTATCTGACACAGTTCCGTAATTGGTCAGAATCGTACATGAAACTTCAATTCCGGACACATCGTAGACGGTCTTTGAAATCGCTTGCTATCCTTCAGAAGGATTCATGCAGTGAAGCAGGCTACCGACTACCACTTATCATTCAGCTTCGCCCGGCAACCGATTAAGTCTAGACGACACATCCCGTGTTTAGATGACGAAATTGGTCATAATCCTACATGAAATATCAATTTCGAAGGCATCTTTGTCGGTCTTCGAAGTTAGTTCAGTGAAAAAAGCTACACTTGCATGAATCAGGTTCTCAGTTATTTATTAAATTCTTCGAGCAGCAGCCATGTGGGGTACCAGGAAAGTAATGTTTCCGTCATTTTTCTTCAACATTCTTGCTTTTCCAAGAGAAAAGGTGAGCAAAAACTATTTCATTTCACGCCAGATTATTTACTAATTTCTCGTTCCGTTTTTGCGAAGAAAACACACATAAATAAAAAGAAACCGAAAAATCTAAAGGAAAAAAATCGATCAAAACAATTTCATTTTTTTTTTCAAACTGACGTCACTGTGACGACATCAATGGATATTTTTTCACATTTTCTGAAATGCTGAAGCCCATGCCAAATAGTTTTAAGCATTGGGCCTGCTAATACGGAGTACGTCGTGTAGGATTATTCTGTTGCCGGGTAAAACTGATTGTTAAGTGGTAAGTTAAGTAACGGTCGGTAAATTGCTCAACTGTATGAACTAATCGGAATGGTGGTAAATGATCATTTATATGGTGCTAGGGAATCTTTCTTTCAGTATTCATGGAATATTACTAGTCGTATTGTGCATTTCCTATAATTTTGAGATATATGAACTATTATATGTTGGGATAATCGGTGCTTATGACTCCCTGGCATATTCTGACGAATCGACGGCCCTGTATTCACTTTTTTTAGTCCGAATACTTGGCCGCATAATATTCAGCCCGGCAAAACGGACGAATCGACGACCGCGCATTCACGAATGCACGGCCGCCTAATCGCGCGAATTCACGGCTGAAAGTGAATAATGAACGGGTTGCTAACTTTACCGAAGTTTAATTTACAGCCATGGCTGAGTAATTCACATTCAATGTCTGCTATGGTAATATAAAGACATTGAGAATGTATACATTTCTCCCACAGACAGATTAACTTTCACAGAGACGGTGGTCTTGTAGATTACAATACGATTGACCGGCTGATGTACATTGGTGTCAAATGCTGTATAGTTAACGGGTCAATTAGGATATTCGGTGAGGCATTTCGTAAACGAATAGTCGCGATTTCCTAATCGGTTAAGGTTAACCGGTTACCCGTTTCAGCATTGCATTCTGACAGTAACATCAGAACAAATTAATTTATTTCCGCAAATTTGGTATATGTGGCTAACATGCAGCAAGATGCTTGTTTTAAACAACAAAATTCATCTAAACTTGGTATGTGGATATCATACGACAAGATGTCATTTCAGATTGCTTTCATCCATATGGCTGAAGGTGACTCCACCTGAGGCCCTCTTTAAGGTTTGCATATCATAGGTCATATGGATTGTTTATCCCGTTCACACCACCTGAGTCAACTTTTTTCATTTCGATGACAAAAACAGTTCAACAAGATTATTGATTATTTTTAATTTTGGTATATCAATACCTTGTGACATTTGGGATTGCATTCCGCCCACACACGTGGTGACACAACCTGGGAATTTTGTTTTTCTGATAATAAAATTAAAACGACTTGACGTGTCAGCTTTACCCGGGGAAAAACCCTCTTGCTTGTCACGTTTGTAAAGCGAAAAAATTATTTCTCCATATCAGCATGAAAAGTTGTGTTTCATACATATAAAATACCGAAATTTTACACCGAAAACTCTCACAGCCAAGAGTGACGTAAAACGGCGTCGATGAACGTTGGAAAATGGGCGCTTGGTCGTTTTTATATTTTCTGGATACATTTTCACAGGGAATTCCCTTTATATCCAAAATATGACACCTCCAACCAAAATCTAATTCCATGTTCTCAATTTTATCAAATATACCACAAACATATATTGAATATCATTTTGGTTGAAGGTGTCATATTTTCATGAAATTTAAAATAAGTTTTGTTTTCTCTGTTGACTTGGAAGACTGCGTTATATTGGCATTGTAAGAGTGTTTGGTGTTGCATAGCTTCTTGGCCGTGTGGTTAGAGCGTTTGGTTGTGAACGAACAATGCTGTCAATTTTGGGTTCGAATCCCAATTTTGTTATTTTTTTTTTTTTTTCGTTTTTGTTTTTATCCATAGCTGAATGATCCTGAAGAAATATTTCTGGAGTAAAAAAAAAAAAAAAATTATTTTACAATTAATATTTTGTAAGTAGAAAATCCCCAAAGCTGTTCTGTTTCTTTCACCACTTGTACTTCCGCTTGCAGTACAACGTATCACCCGAAACAGACAGGCCTAAATATTTTTGTCATCAATGCGTACGATATTTAATTCATGGATGTGCGTATATAGTAGTAAAGTAACACAGCAATGGCAAATATGAACAGAAGTGTGCCATTCAATAATTTGAAATGTGAATGTTGTGGCAAAAACTCCCGGTTAGGCCAAACCAGGAATACAGATTACTGCTTGTTTAATGTTGTAAAAAATGGTGCTGAATATACATTACAATCTTTTGTTCACTTACTGTTTCGCAATAGTTGCTTCTCATTCATGTAATTATTTATTGACGATATTCGTGCTGTAATGAACCAAGTAATGTGGTTTGGGTTGCCCCAAGAAGTAAAAAGACCATATAAAGTGTTGTCTTGTGAGTACTCTACATGCTATTGTCTTGCATGCATCGCTTTCATTTTATAATTAACTCAGCCTTACATGGAGGACCTGTTCCTGACGAGCGCATGGCACACTCAACTCTGTATAATAATAGAACTGGGGAAGACCGGCCTTTATTGCTTGAACACGTCATTCGTATAGCACAAATGTAGGAAAGCTGTCAAGAGGGTTTTTCCCCGGGTAAAGCTGACATGTTCTTTGGTGCCTGTAAATCAGGTCACAAGATGTCGCTTGGGATCGCATTGCCTCCACATATGCCCACCAGTGACAAAACTAATGGAATGGCTGTATGAATTCTTTGCAAATTTGGTGTAACATCAACGAGATGCTGCTTGGTATACCTTTCCGTTCACATATGGGTGGCGCCACCTGGATGCCATACTTAAAATTTAGTTTTCGGACAGTACAATTAGAACGACATAATAGATTATTTCCTAATTTGGAATGCGGATATCATGCCACAAAATATCACTTGGCATAGCTTTCTGTCAACACACAGCCATAGACGGCGCCAGCTGGAATCAAACTAGAGTTTTAGTTTTCGGACAATAAAATTAGAAAGGCTTAACCGAATCTTTCCAACTGTGGTTTACGGATACCATGTACCAAGATGTCGCTTGGGGTCACAGCCCATACACATATGCCCAGAGATGGCGCTATGTTTGTGGAAACTTTGCCACAATATACTGCTTGGGATTATCCTTTTAAGAGATAATGAATGTTCCCTTGAGTCTATGTAAATGGGATATATCGATCGACTGTATCTAGTTATTATTCTTACGGACAGTCTAATACTTTCCACCTATTCAGCTCTTAATTGATATATTTGTGGTACATCCAATCCTGCTACTAACACAGAGGGGAAGAGAGAGTTAACCGTCGCGTTCAGCAATATTTTACCTACAGTCGGGAGAGATTAAATTACAGTCAGATTAACTTCGCCCCCTTTCTCCAGCCACCTGGACAATAATCGCACGAACATTAATTTTTGTCCGCGTATTCTGATCCGCTGTAATTATCTCAATGATACTCTGTCAATCGTGTTCATCGTTCTTGGCAGCAAGTTTATCGTACAGCCGCGACGGATCATCTACGAAGTTCTGCGCTTCTTTCCTCATTCAACAAGGGATTCGTGGCTCCCATATGAAGCTTTGTGTCAAATATGTGCTTGGATTCAGAGGAAGCATTTTTATAGTCACTCCTATTATATGAGACACGGTCGTGAATATCCTGCTTAACTCTATATGCCAGCTTTAGTTTTAAGGAAAATATCACGGACCATCAGTTCGAAACAATATATTATATCTTATACTGAATTTTCCATTTACTATATCCTTTAACTCTACCAGACCCGGGTAGTTGGAGTCTGTCACAGACTGAAGAGAGGGTCTATTTATATTCGTTGCCAGTCGGGTAGATGACTGAAACTTTCCATCCTATACATTTAGGTCAAACTGTCCAAGAAAATGTGAACAAATCCAAAATAGCCGCCATGATGAAGTCATTATTTTCCGTTAAATGTAATTCAAATAAGAGAATAATTACTTTTATGTCCGTTCAGTCAAGACATATGATATAAGTGAACAGAAAAGACTGAAACACTACTTTCTGAGAACACCACGTGGGGCCAATTTAAATTTTCGTATGATCCCTTCCCTATTGATGTATGCAAATACTCTGCCAATGATGTCAATGAGATTCGTGAAAAGTATGGTAGGGGCAGGCCAAACAGAACTAAGCAAACTTTACTCTGATATATTATTCTATATAATTTATGCTGATACCCTTTATTAGAAAAAAACAACAAAATTATGTTGAAAGTTCACTGTATCCATATAAGTTAGTGATATATCTTTCAGGTTAACAAAAATGAGTCAAGTCAGATCAACATGTAAGATGTCATCTACAAACGGGTTGCACAAAAAATAATAGAACTTATATAATTTCCTCGTGGCACGAATGAGATGAGAAATAATTTCATTTCCGAAATCGGACGAGAGCCGTTGCTGCCGTTTGTTCAGCCAATACGAACGTTAGCGCATCTCTAACGCAAGATTGTTGCAACGTTGGAAGCCTGTCATACGACGACAACAACAAATATTACAAATCCACATATCGCATGTGCATGCATGTAATGCAATCCAACATACATACATATGAGTCGTATTCGTGGTCGTATTCGTATTCATTATTCTGCCGTTGTCCACAAATGAATTCCTGCGCCGACAAATGATAGATCTTTTTCAACTCCAAATTTGCATGAAATGAGAACGATATATACACAAGATGATTTCCTTTAGATGCGGTCAACAGTTCTCAGTGATGACAAGAAGACACCATGATGTTTTCTACATATAATCCTTATCGCTGACCAGTATTCGTTATACAAATGAATGTCCAAGCCTTTTTCTCGAGTCTGATGTATCTCCGACACATGTTGATTGTGAGTTTTCATTTAAAAACCATGGAGATGTATTATAAACGCATGATGTCCAAACGGGCCATAACCCAAGGTTAGGCGGAATTCGGCTGTCCGGTGTTCATGAAAACCAAAAGCTGAGTGGTCCCTGAGTGGTCTCTGGGTCCCCCATACATCACATCAATACTCTCTGTCTTTTTTCTGCAAAACCGAAGAGGCGCCATATCTAAGCTGCCAAATCTATTCCTTTTGGAAATTTGAAACAATGACAATTCGTGATCGTGTTTCTTTCGTTCCTCTAGCGACCACGGAATTTATTCAAAGAAAACATACATGCCGTCAATCGTATGGCCACTGTGAGTGTGTCCATCAAATTTAATTACCCGGGGTGTTGTGGAATACTGCAATCATCATTTTATCAAACTGAAATGTAATACGAAAGTGTTTGTGTGTTTTTTTCGAGGATGTATTCCTAGGGCTTAGAATCGTCTGCAACTTGTGTCCGCACGTTGGCACTGGATGTCTGGCTTGACGATTCGCTGTTCTATTCATACGCACTATTTTACATTACTCTTCACGATGGGACTGGATGGAATCGCTTAGGAAAACATTTAGCTTTCATTGTCCGGATTATTTAGGAATAACAATTTACAATTTCGTCTTCAAACAGGCACTTGTGATTACATTCATATTTTACCTTTGGCCGTTCCCTGTCAGCTCAATTGATTGAGCAGATAGTGGAGACGGGAACAATATTGTTTTCTGGAAATTAATACCTGTGGCGGTGGTGGTCCATCAGGAAGAACATTATACAAACGATGAAGTTTTTCGATCTGATTTCGTCGAACCCGGGTTACAAGCGATTCTTTTCATAGGATCAACTACTTCGACGAGCAAAATAGAGCTGCGGTCTGCAAAATTGTTTTCTTTCCAAAAACTAAGAAAACAAGAGCCAATTTAGCACCATTCAAAGGTAAACTTATGAGCCTCTTATAATTATCATGTTTATGTCGGTTTGGAATAATGAAGAAACAAGCATATGTAATAGATACACGATGACACGGGACAATGTATGCCAGATACTGGATTGATATTGTGCTTGAAGGGGCGAACATCAAGTGTGTTGCTCCAAATCGCACAAAAAGTTTCTGCTTTGCCCGGCAAAAAGATTCTCCATGCTCAAAAACTTTTGAAAGAAAAACAAATCGATATAATTCTACCCAACAAGTTGTCATTGGGACGTCACCGAACCAGGGACCGGGATAACTTCTGGATGACCCTTGCCTCGAGGCGCCATCGCGCGCATTTGCACGCGTTTGCGATGCGTGGTTTAATCAATGGTGTTGAAGTGTGTGTATCATGTAACTGTTCTGTCCAGTAATCATCCGAGCTAGAGTGTGGAGCTCCGCCTCTTTTGACTTATTCCAGGGAAAAGGGGTCAGCTATGGTGCATATCAAATACAACATATGCGGTATTTGAAATACACCACGGGTGAATTCCCTTACAAACCAATAAGCTGGGGAATTGGTGGGGTTTATGTGGGGCAAGCTGTGTAGGGATCATGTGGGGAATGTGTAGGACAGCCAATGTGGGGAATGTGTAGGGATTTGGTAAAATCCCCACATTGGACTTAGTCATGGAAAAGGAGTTTCTTAATGCTGCTTAGCTGAATTAAATCCCCGCACTATCCCAACCTCAGCCCCACGTGTTCCCTACATGTGGGGATGATGCGGGGAACTATATTTAAATCTGGTATGGGATAGACCCACAATATTTCTGCAGTAAGTCAAGCATGGCACAGAAAACCCCACAATATCCCCACGTGGGGAATCTGCGGGGCAGAAAAGCCCACAACATCCCCACGTGGGGAATCTGCGGGGCAGTAATTCCAGCATGGGACGGAAAACCACAATATCCCCAAATGGGGAATCTGCGGGGCAGAAAACCCCACAATATCCCCACGTGGGGAATCTGCGGGGCAGAAATTCCAGCATGAGAGAGAAAACCCCACAATATCCCCATGTGGGGAATCTGCGGGGCAGTAATTCCAATATGGGAGAGAAAACCCCACAATATCCCCACGTGGGGAATCTGCGGGGCAGAAAACCCCACAACATCCCCAGGTGGGGAATCTGCGGGGCAATAATTCCAATATGGGAGAGAAAACCCCACAATATCCCCACATGGGGAATCTGCAGGGCAGAAAACCCCACAACATCCCCATGTGGGAAATCTGCGGGGCAGTAATTCCAGCATGGGAGAGAAAACCCCGCAACATCCCAGGTGGGGAATCTGCGGGGCAGTAATTCCAATATGGGAGAGAAAACCCCACAATATCCCCACGTGGGGAATCTGCGGGGCAGAAAACCCCACAACATCCCCACGTGGGGAATCCGCAGGGCAGTAATTCCAGCATGGGACAAAACCCTACAATATCCCCACGTGGGGAATCTGCGGGGCAGTAATTCCAATATGGGGCAGAAACCCTGACAAAGAGGTGTGGCAACGTCTCCACAGTAACCCTAGGGGATGGCTCGGGGTTGTCGCCCCCGAATGTACCAACAATGGGTTATTTTCGGGGTAGTTATTTGGGAGTGGGGAATGAATTGGGCAGAGCACTCTGCAGTATCCTCACAAATGGGGAAATTACGGGACAGGGTGCACAAAACACCATCTGTACAGAATTTCTGGGGTGTGGGGGAGGGGGCATCTTCTATTTGAAAGGGCATGTCATTTGTACAGACTGTCTAGTCTGTCCCGATTCCTCCTGCAATATCATCCATCCCTTAAAATAACCACCAGCAGAAGCAAAATCCACGCGTATTTCACCTTTTATTCTTTAACAGCATAAAATATATATTGTACCATGTCTTAAAACACCCGAGCACAAAATAGGAAGCACAATGAAAGTCTGTGTCAAGTAGAATGTTGACAGAAGCAGCTATGGCTGGCCAAAATAATAAAATGAATTGAAAAAATTATTCTTCATGGTTTTCTGAGCATCTGCTAAATATTTTCAAATTAACCTTAATGCCCTCAGTCTATGAGAATGTTTTGAAATGACCGTGTTGAGCGGTTCTATTCCCAACTTCTCTTTTATTCTATGTCATAGAGGGCAGGGTATGGTAGATAATTAAAAACTGTAGTAACTCGGCTTGACATTATAGGGAATGACTTTAATTGAGCTAAAGATGAAAGAGAAATACACTTAGAAAAAATATTTTAAAAAAAAATCGATTTAATTTTTTTTTTTAATATTTATTAATTTTCATAATTTATTGGAAATAATTATACGTAGACATCGACCATCCAATATCCTACTGGCCAGGCAACTGCATGTGGTTGACAAGCAGGAAACTTGCTTCAAACCGCCCGCAGTTCAACAACGTGCAGCCATGCCGAGTTGCGATAGAGCTAAATATAACAACAATGATCATTGTCTACGGCACAGGGAAAGAAACTAACCGTCTCTTGGCGTCCACCTTCCATGGGAATAATGTTGGCACCGGGTTATGCGAAGTTGGACCAACACCTCCTTCAAAATGTAACTTGTAATGTAAGGAGCAAATCCGGGTAAACTTGTTTGGTCCCCATGTCGCTTCGCGTCGAACCATTTGAACTGTTGAACCCAGTTTCGACGCAACGCATTTTTCTCTCGGGTGGGAAATGGGTGAAAAGTTACATCAACCATGGATATTTCCTCTCTTTGTTCCGCTTTTTTAACAGCGGCATTGCAGCCCGGAACACAACAGATAAAGTTTGGCATTTCATCGCCCGGTGTCAGATTCTGGGCCCTTCCGCTTTCACTGGAGTGCAAACAAATTTACCCACAGGTACAAAAGAGCTACAGGACAGGGGGCACAACTCTTGGGTTATATGATGCTTTATTGCATTTTGTGCATTGTTGGAGCGCATTAAGATAGACTTATTACTGCGTCTCCCACTTTTACATAGTTTGAAATACACAGCATTAATTACAATCTTACACACATGTAGAATACAACATGTGACGGCCGGAGAGAACAATATCGAAACATAATTCAGCTAATTGCTGGGGTGGGGGGGGGGGGACTAGAGATATTTATGTGGTTATTATGCTAATATCGGTCGCTTAGGATTTGCTAGGGGTAGTTACTTTTTCTTTGTTGTTAGCTTTGTGTATAATTATATTCTTCTTCAAATCGTTTTGTCGTTTTGATAAACTCACCTAAACATATCTGAGCTTCAATGTTTAATTTTGTACTTTTTTCATCGTTTCCAAATAGCAATGCCTGGGTTGATGGCATCAGCTCGGTACCATAGATTCTATTAATAATTTCCAGAAGGACAACTCTTTGATTTCTAAACACAACTCTATGCGTATTACATAGACTTTCCAAGTCAAATCTTTATCTTTCTGGTGAGGGGTAAATAAATTTTCCATTAGTAATGCAAGTGAATGAAAAAATAATCTTTTTATACCTATTACGTGTGTCAGGTAAAATTACAAATTATATCAATTTACAGTATAATGAAACTGATATATTACAGAAATTTTGTAGAGGTAAATATATTTTAGGAAACCAATATTTATTTGGATATAGCTGTTTATAAAGGTGATGATCTTGTCTGACCACTCATCTGTCATCACCCTAAAAAGGTGATGAGATTTCATCAACTTCTTAGGGTGATGACCAAGGATGGCCACTCGTCGTTCATCATGACTGGATCTCATCACACTTTTATGGTGATGGCCTGGTTTCATCACCTTTTCAAGGTGATGGATTTTGTCGTCACCTTTTCTCATCACCCTAAAAGGGTGATGACCAGACCCCATCACCCCATCACCACAAAAAAGTGATGGCCCATCACCTGTTTTCTGACTGCGTGGGTTGGCGTATCCGTCTTTTTGACGCTACTGAACTGAAACTGGCCCAAAATCTTTACTGTTTTAAGAAAACAGAGTTCACAGTCTGCCTGCATGATCCCCACATCTATCTCACACTATATGTGCAAATAAAATATCGCCCCACTTCAACCCCACTATCGTCTTAGGCTATGCATGAACACATGCTTGCCCAACAAAATCCCCACGTTTAACTTAAGCTATGAAAACGGCGAGCATTTTGCCCTACATCATCCCCACGCCGGACTTAAACTTTCAGCACAGCCCGGCACATTCCCTACATTGGACTTTGTCTACGAGCGCTGGAAAAAATCCACCCCACCTAATCCCTACAAACAACTCAGTCGATTAACTCCGAAGTTCATTTTCCCTACACGAACCCCACGTTACACTTTGAATATTTAGCAGATAAAGTTATGCCCTACATCATCCCCACGCGGACTTTGAATTCTCGCCCATTCACCCGGCATAATCCCCACATCAGCCCTACATAATCCCCATATTTATGCTAAATTTGCATAACCGTGGGCAGCTGCCCCACACAAACCCTACGTTATCCCCACGAGGAAAGTTCCAAACCACGCTTCGCCCCACACGAACCCCACGCGCCCACCAATACCCCACAGTTTCCCTACGCAATCCCCACGTTTATGTTTGTAAGGGTTGTGTTGTGAATATATTACAAGAAAATGACAAACGGAAATTCGAGAAGTCAATGGATAATATGTATTTGCACATAACGCAATTCGTTGTGTATCGCAATATTTCGTGCGCTCGGATCCGCCTCATGTAAAAAGTCATTGTCATCGAGAAATAATCCATACCAACGAACAAATTTTCATAGATCTTGACTTGCTCATCGATATCTTAGTGAGTCGAGTAACGGTTTGGATCCGGTGTGCTGCGGTACACTGTCCTATACATAGAGTGCCCCGGGGACACTCCAAGCTGGAAAAGAATATCCTGTAGACAATATTATCCACTTACGACTGTCCTACGGGCTGGGGATTAATGTCCTACCCTGGGGAAGAGTGTCCGTGTTTCATTTGTTGATATGGAGATTGCTTGGGGAGAGTGGGTGTGATGTTTGTTGGAGGCAAAGGGCGTGGGTAGTTTATGTAGGAGGGGATGGTTCGGTGACGTCCCAATGACATCTTGTTGGATACCATTATACCGATTTGTTTTTCTTTCAAAAGTTGTTGAGCATGGAGAATCTTTTTGAGCAAAGCAGAGACTTTTTGTGCGATTTGGAGCAACACACTTGATGAAACATGGAATACGGGAAATTCCTCGATAACAGTATATATTCCGTGCGGGTGAGCGAGATGGAGGAGTTGGACTGATGTGGTCACTCCGAACAGATACACACGTTTGCCCGACTATATATATCTACAATATATAATAACAATATTTTCAAATTATCGTGCGCTTGCACACTTGAGACTTCTGATATATAGAAGCCAGAGTCATGTGACATACATCGTGACTTTGTCGCCCGCGTCGGCGGGGACCGGGATAACTTCTGGATGACATTTGTCTCGAGGCGCCATCGCGCGCATTCGCACTCGTTTGCGATGCGTGGTTTAACCAATAGTGTCGTTCGCGGTATCCAATGAAAAATCTCACTTTGTACAGACACATAGGGTGGTTTTCGTGACAGTCTATTACACAGACGTGTTCACCGTCTATTGATAGTAGACAATGCTTTAACGACTTTTGACCTAGTTGACGTCACAGTCGCATATATCCCAGCGCAATGGTACCTTTTGTGTGTATTCGCAGAGTAAAAAGTCACTTTCGTTCGCTTGAGTGCGACGTCTCAGAGGTCAAAGGTCAATATGCGGATTACTACGCATTCTCTACTACTATTCTCTGTGTTTAGCTTAACATCTTGGGACGGTGTGAGTCTTCAGATTTTGCATCTATAATTACGGGTCGCTCTCCTTCCGCCACGTGACAAGCTACGTTTGGAAATCGAGGGAGAAAATATTCCGCATCACGGCAGCGTCAATCCAACTCTGATTACTGCTCCTCCCTACCGTGTACATAATTTGTGTATTGCTGCATGGTATGTGTACACTCACTGTTACATCGGGCACATAGACGTTATGTGTCAACTGTCTAGCAATGATAGACATTATTGTGTATTTTCTAAAATAAACAGAATCATGTTTATATATTGCAAACACTCATTTTGTGATTTCGGTACACTGATTTCAGATCAATATTTTCCAGGTAATCGGAACTCTTTATAGGCATCCACTTCCGTAAGACATATTCAGGTTTAGACGATTCCACAAGATTTTTAAAGTGCTAATGCAGCGAAATCGTCAATTTCATTTTTATCATGAAATTTTACGGTTTGGGATTTCTGGTTTAAGTTAATAAAATTCTCACAGAGAGTTTTAAACAGGAAGATATTATATTTTGCTACGAAACACAAGGGGGGGTAGCAGATAAAGTGCGACATTTACGGTCGCCATGTTTCGTGTGTGTGACGTCATACGTATGACATGCCGGTCGACGAGCAAGCCAGCGATATGCGTAGCATATGGCGAAGACCAATCTCCATAGACTTAATTCACATTGTTGTTGAGTTAATACTCTCAATATCCATCACTGTCTTCGTATGGTAACGTGCCAGGAATGAAAGAAAGAATCCAGTCGGCCACATGTCCCTGCATGACCACTTACAATGATTTATTTACCTTAATTCGTGGACAAGTACCGTTGGACGAATGCATGCAGTTACTGTCCGATTCACATACGAGGGAACGGGGGTTTCGTGGATTTATCAGTTATTAATATAACACATTAGCTGTCGAAACTCACAATATATTCCAAACTCTGTCTATGCAATTATTTGTCATCAAAAATATTCCCGTGGCATTAGAAATTATTTTAAAAATCTCCAAAGTTTGTATCGTCTGAGCAACTGCATGTTGAATCATGCCGACAACCGGGTAAGAGAAAAGATTAGTGAGCACAGGGCTTTCTCGATGCCATGCACTAACATAATTTCAGAAATACTAAAATATTAAATTGGAGTCTACATACCGAGAAAACTAACATTTCAAACATTTCAACTAAAGAAGATTCAAACAACAACAAAACTCAACAAACAAAACAAAGACAACATTGAAAAAGGAGTCTCTCTGGAGTATCTGAAATAAAAACGGACCTCGGCGAGAGCACTTCAGACGACGTGATAGTTTTCATTCCAATTTAGAGCATATAATATTATGATTTTAGATCTAATATAAAGTTGATTGTAATGGGAAGAAGAAAACATATATATGTGATAATCTGGGGATAATGAAGATCGATCTTCGTTATTTTCTTGGAGTTGGAAATGCTTCCGTGTAATGATAAGTGATACACCGTACAGCCTATGCATTCATGCAAGCAAACAAAATGCGGACACTGGCAGATAAATTTTATAAATATCGTACAAAACACATTTATATAGACTCCAGATTCTAGGTAATTAATTTGATCAGAATGTATAATGGAACTGCTCAGTGGAATTTGAAGTCCTTTCTATGGCAATGAATTCAATTTAGCCTGGTTGCACACGGTACCGTAAGGCTTCGCTCGGTCGCGGCTTCATTAGGTCCATACAAATTGATAAAGGTCAGTCTATATTCATTCACACGTATGTCTAATAATAAACAGTTTCCGTTGTCATACTCAATTTCCCGATGAACATTAAATTCTAATTTTTTATTGAACAAACCAGTAAAATTGGCCACGAAGATGGGCTTGCTTCCCTCCAACACTGCCCGCCATGCTGAACCAAGACTCAAGCTGACGATCGGTCATCTTTATGACGTCATGCATATATAATTTTGTAAACAAAGCCGATGAAAACGGTCGCACTTTTAAGAGCACAATTGCACGCCCTTTTCCATTTGAAATAAGAACTACTCCTTGTCCGATTTTCCTCATGGATATAGCAAATTAATCATGAAAGAATACAGAATCAAATTATTTAATAAAAATTTCGCTGCATTAGCACTTCAACATTGCATGTTTATAGCGAAAAGACAATAGGACAATGTATATCAAAGAAGAGTTCGTTAAAATCGACAACTGTAAAATCGTGAATGAGGTTAAACAAACCTGGGCTCATAATAGCGTAATCAATCAAGCTAACGCCCTTAGATGTTGGCTTGCCACTACCTCTGTTACTTCCGACCCTTCTATTGACAATAAATAAGTTGGTGTTACGACAAAAATCTATAAGTTTGTAGCTTTCGTGTCTTCTGAGTGTCGTTCTAAACCGACACCATAACTGTTCAATATATGTGGACCGAAAATAAATTGTTCTACATCATCGTCCCACTCTACAAAGTCTGTCATTATTTCTTCAGTAACCCGATAATCAGACAAGGTTTTGGTACGGGTGTTAAAGTCTCCTATCAAACATATATTAGAATAATTAACAGAGACTCGCAATATATCTTCCTGTAGGTCTGCGAAACAGTCTTGATCAACGTAGTCTGAGTTTGCTGGAGGAATATAAAGCACAGCCAAATAATATATCAGAAACAAATAGTTCGTGAGAACCGTTCAACCATAAGACATATGAATTGTCCGTTGTGATCTCCTTGAAATATTTCATGTACTTTTCTTTCATCAATACTCCTATAACAGATTTATTCCGTTTTCTAGTGCTGCGCTTAGGTATACATTCGAACTCATCTCGGGATATAAAAGAGATTACGAAACCAGCTGTTACAACTATTTAAGGATTAGACCTTATGAAGCCATTGAATGACTGGACTATAGAGGACAATCCGCTTGATCAACACAACAGGACTATTATATGTTGAGCTCGGTCGATTATTATTGTACAAGACGCATGACGAAGAAGGAGAGAGAGAGAATTAAGGTTTAACGCCGCATGACGAAGAAAATGTACCGGGTGTACCAGATCTATGTTAATTTTACACGCACGATACGAAGTACAGCCGTTCGCCTACATATATTCAAATAAGTTTATTATTATGCATGAAATCGCAGTCCCTCAAAACGAAAGATGTTGGTGGTGGTTTTAGGATGAAGTGTCGAAATATGGGTTCTCGTCAGATCACCGAAGTTAAGCAACGTTAAGCTCGGTCAATACTTGGATGGGTGACCGGTTGCTGTACTGGCTGGACTGACGAGTCTCCAGGTTGAAAACGACGTTAAACCCTTCTTCTCACTCTCACTCACTCTACCAGTAGCAAGAGTCAGATTCAATTTTTGCGTCCATACTCGAAAGACGACAGCCAGGGACCAATTCCAAATGTGTATGAAACTAAATAATAAAAACACAAGACGGTTTCTTACAAAGGAGAAGCGATGACACAGTCGTGCAGCTTTCTTAGGCGAGTACCTACTTGATAATCGGAAAAAAAATATTTGTTTTAATTATATTAGCTCAAAATATCAAATCTGTTAATTTAAATTAGTTGTGTGTGTGTTAGAGAGAAACGGAGAGAGGCAGAGAAGGAGGAGCTCATTTATTGATATTTTTGTCATGCCCATCAGGGTAACGTGATACTAGGAGAACGCATGAGCAGATTCAATAACGTAAATAAGTCACTTTTTTTGCTTTCTTGTGATGTATGTCATGTCTTAAATGAGAGGCTTCAGTGTTTGATATGCTTTCTTCACAATTATGATTTGGGGTGAACGAAACCATTGCAAAGATTATTATTTTTTGGCTAAATTAATGGTCCAAGGTACCAATAAAATACGGTTAGGCTGGTACGCATGGCGGGTCCAGAGCATCGCTTTAGGTTCCAATTCAGTGGTCTCGTTATTAGCACTCTAATGGCAGGGATGCGTTTCTATTTCCCGATTACCCTATTAGTTCCGCATCAAATGAGCTGTTAGAATAAAGATGCCGACATTGTATATATCAATCGGAAGAGAAATTATAATTAATATCCAACATTAGATAACCATTATTTATCTCACATTTCCATGCACCGTTACTTCTTTCTTCAAAAGTTGATAATTGCCAGTGCCAAAAAACTGGCTTTACAAGGGTAATTAGGCTTCTTTCTTCTTTCGCTTCTTCTTTATCCTACTTATTTTTTGTCAGATAACTTTTGAATGCCTTTGTCAATCAACTTCAAATTTCTTGTGCATATTTCTCCTGTCTATGAAAGGACACCTATTGTTTTTCAACTCTGTTCAGTTTTCCATATGAACGTATGGTAAGGAAACGAAATCTATTTCAATATTCTCGGTCGATTTTCTCGATACCGTTTTTTATTCCTCTTTTTTGATCCACCGCGAACCAGTGGTTTTATGTTGATCGAGAGAATGTCGAAAAATATTGGTCGAAAAAGATTCGAGGGAATATTGCAAAACCATCGAGAGGCGAATGAATACAATTACGTCATCCACAGATTAAAAGTTATTACGTCGCTATGCGTGAGTGTGTATACTGTATATTTTCATGTAAGTTGAGCTGTGGCTGCCACTTTAACAATGTAATGCTAATGTATCATCTCATCGCGATTTTAAAGGAGACTGCATTGAATATCACCTTTTCATAAGCAACTTTATTTTATTATATGCTACTTAATAAATGTAGTCCGGCGAAGATCAGTTCGGTTGAGCATCTGACCGCCCAAACGATCCATCTCCGGTCTTGACTATTTAACCCTACCAGACCTAGCCCCCCGCCACCAAACGTGTTAGTGTACGAGTATATGTAAGAAACGAACCATGCTAAGCAGGGTACCAGTCTAGGCGAAGTCAAAAGTTAAGCGGCACTATTAAAAAATTCTCGATTCTCTCTCACCTTTGAAATTCACGATATCGGAGAAAAAATAATATAAAAAAAACGAAGAAGAAACAAACTATTTTTGGAGACGCTTCCTAAAGTGACTGTCTCTGTTGGGGTATCGATTTCCGTATTCTCGGTCCATACTCCATGTAAGAATCACGAGACAATGCATACAATAGCCAAGTCTGGGGACAACAATATATCTAGTCCTGTGCCTTTTCAGCGACACAAATACTCAGATAATAGCTTCCTACATGAAGTATCTAGCATATTCTCATTTGCATCTATAACACATCAGTGATTGGTTCACAGCTAAAACTCAGTAAGGTCACTGGTGCGGGTCAAAATAGTGGTTGCATATTGGCTCAATATAGAATCTCTGAATCCATTTGCATCTGTAGCACATTCAATCACAGATTTACACGTAGGTAAAGTTAGCAATCGGTTAATTATTCACTTTCAGCCGTGGATTTGCGCAAATAGACGACCTTGGATTCGCGAATGCGCGGCCGTCGATTCGCCCCGTTTTACGAGGCTGGATATGCGGCAACGTATTCGGACTAAAAAAAGCGGCCATCGATAATATGCCAGTGAGTCATAAGCACCGATTATCCAAAAACGTAATAGTTCATATATCTTAAAATTTTGAGAAATGCGCAAAACGATTAGTAGTATCTCATTTTTTATGAAAAGAAAGATGAAAGATCAATTCCGTAGTATCGTAAAAACGACCATTTACCACCATTCCGATCACTTCATACAGTCAACCAGGTTACCGACTATCACTTAACTACCATTTATTTACCACTTAACAATCAGTTTTACTCGGCAACAAAATAATCCTACCCACACAATCCGTATTAGTTGGCGCAGTGCTTAACAATGCTGTCCAGGCCTGTGGGAGAGTATTTGCTCCCCCCCCGAAATATTTCTCTTACCGCTTGAGCTAGGGCTGAAATTAAAGACCTGTAAAAATGTTTAAAAAAAATCCAAGATGGCCGCTTTGACGACGTCACAGTGATGTCAGTGTGAAAAATACAATTGCTTTGTCGATTTTTTTTTCGGTCAGACTTTTTTAAATAAAAAGGATTTGTTCCCACTTTTTCTCGCAAAAGCAGGAATTTTGGACCTCCATCGATTTTACTCAAATAGGCTCAAAGGACCCCAATATGATAAGCTACAAAAAGTACGATAGCTCTCAATGGGTTTCCAGATACAGAGTAGAAAGGGCTGGTAGGGTTAAAACTAATACATTATCGAAACATCAATTTCGGAGTTTCGTAGAGGATCACTTATCGCCTTCCAAGCAGTCAAGCAGGTTACCAACTAATACTCAGTCATTAACTTTAACCGGCAACATATTAATCCTATATGAACGGACTATCACTTACTATCAATTAACACACAGCTTTGTTCGGAAGCCGTTTAAACCTATCTGACACAGTTCCGTAATTGGTCAGAATCGTACATGAAACTTCAATTCCGGAGACATCGTAGACGGTCTTCGAAATCGCTTGCTATCCTTCAGAAGGATGCATGCAGTGAAGCAGGCTACCGACTACCACTTATCGTTCAGCTTCGCCCGGCAACCGATTAAGTCTAGTCAAAATTGGTCACATGAAAGATCAATTCCGGAGGCATCTTAGACGGTCTTCGAAATCCGTTCTGGAAAAAGCTACACCTGCATGAATCAGGTTCTCGGTTATTTATTAAATTCTTCGAGCAGCAGCCATGTGGGGTACCAGGAAAGTAATGTTTCCGTCATTTTTCTTCAACATTCTTGCTTTTCCAAGAGAAAAAGTGAGCAAAAACTATTTCATTTCACGCCAGATTATTTACTAATTTCTCGTTCCATTTTTGCGAAGAAAACACACATAAATAAAAAGAAGCCAAAAAATCTAAAGGAAAGAAATCGATCAAAATAATTGCACTTTTTTTCAAATTGACGTCACTGTGACGTCATCAAGGGATATATTTCGCATTTTCTGAAATGCTGAAGCCCATGCCAAATAGTTTTAATCATTGGGCCTGCTAATACGGACTACGTCGTGTAGGATTATTCTGTTGCCGGATAAAACTGATTGTTAAGTGGTAAGTTAAGTGGTAGTCGGTAACCTGCTTGACTGTATGAACTAATCGGAATGGTGGTAAATGATTATTTATACGTTTTCTTTCAGTATGCATGGAATATTACTAATCGTATTGTGCATTTCCCATAATTTTGTGATATATGAACTATTATATTTTTGGATAATCGTTGCTTATGACTCCCTGGCATATTCTGACGAATCGACGGCCCTGTATTCACTTTTTTTAGTCCGAATACTTGGCCCCATAATATTCAGACCAGCAAAACGGGACGAATCGACGGAGGGCCGTGCATTCGCGAATGCACGGCCGCATATTCGCGCGAATCCACGGTTGAAAGTGAATAATGAACCGGTTGCTAACTTTACCGACGTCTGATTTACAGCCATCGCTGAGTAATTCCCATTCAGTGTCTACTATGGCAAGAAAGACCTTGAGAATGTATACATTTCTCTCATAGACAGATTAACTTTCACAGAGACGGTGGCCTTGTAGATTTCAATACGATTGACCGGCTGATGAACACTGGTGTCAAATACCGTATAGTTAACGGGCCAATTAGGATATTCGGTGAGGCATTTCGTAAACGAATAAGTCGCGATTTCCTACTCGGTTAAGGTTAACCGGTTACCCGTTTCAGTATTGCAGTCTAACAGTAACATCAGAACAAATTAATTTATTTCCACAAATTTGGTATATATGGCTAACATGTAGCAAGATGCTGCATTCCCATAGGTAACTTAAAATCTAAACAATAAAATTCGAATGGCTCGACGAATTCATCTAAACTTGGTATATGGATATCATACGACAAGATGTCATTTCAGATTGCTTTCATCCATATAGCTGAAGGTGACTCCACCTGGGGCCATCTTTAAGGTTTGCATATCATAGATCATATGGATTGTTTATCTCGACCACACCACCTGAGTCAAGTTCAAATTTCATTTCGTTTACAAAAACAGTCCAACAACATTATTCATTATTTTTAATTTTGGTATATCAATACCTTGTGACATTTGGGATTGCATTCCGCCCACACACGTCACCGCTGTGGTGACGCCACCTGGGAATTTTGTTTTTCTGATTATAAAATTAAAACGACTTACGGAGTCTTTTCAAATTTGGTGCTTGTAAATCAGGTCACAAGATGTCGCTTGGGATCGCATTCCCTCCACATATGCCCACCAGTGACAAAACTAATGGAATGGCTGTATGAATTCTTTGCAAATTCGGTGTAACATCAACGAGATGCTGCTTGGTATACCTTTCCGTTCACATATGGTTGGCCAAACTTAAAATTTAGTATTCAGACAGTAAAATTATAGATTATTTCCTAATTTGGAATGCGGATATCATGGCACAAAATATCACCTGGCGTAGCTTTCCATCAACACACACCCATAGACGGTGCCAGCTGGGATACAACTATAGTTTTGTTTTCAGACAATAAAATTGGAAAGGCTTAACAGAATCTTTCCAACTATGCATGGTTTACGGATACCATGTACCAAGATGTCGCTTGGGGTCACAGTCCATACACATATGCCCAGAGTTGGCGCTATGTTTGTGGAAACTTTGCCGCAATACATTGCTTGGGATTATTCTCTTAAGAAATAATCTATGTTTACGTGACTCCATGTGCAAATGAGATATATCGATCGACTGTATCTAGTTATTATTCTTACGGACAATAATACTTTCCACATATTCAGCTCTTAATTGATATTTTTGTGATACATTCAATCCTGCCACAAGAAGAGAGAGGAAGAGAGAGTTAACCGTCGCGTTCAGCAATATTTTACCTGCAGTCTGATAGATCTTTTTCGTGCGAACTCCAAATTTGCATGAAATGAGAACAATATATACTCAAGATGATTTCCGTCAGATGCGGTCAACAGTTCTCAGTGGTGACAAAAAGACATAATGATGTTTTCTACATATAATCCTTATCGTTGACCAGTTTTCGTTATACAAATGAATGTCCAAGCCTTTTTCTCGAGTCTGATGTATCTCAGACACATGTTGATTATCTCAGACACATGTTGATTATCTCAGACACATGTTGATTATCTCAGACACATGTTGATTATCTCAGACACATGTTGATTATCTCAGACACATGTTGATTATCTCAGACACATGTTGATTATCTCAGACACATGTTGATTATCTCAGACACATGTTGATTATCTCAGACACATGTTGATTATCTCAGACACATGTTGATTATCTCAGACACATGTTGATTGTGGGTTTTCATTTGAACATCATGGAGATGTATTAAAACGCATGATGTCCAAACGGGCCATAACCCAAAGTTAGGCGGAATTCGGCTGTCCGGTGTTCATGAAAACCAAAAGCTGAGTGGTCAAGGACCGATGGTTCTCTGGGTCTCCCATACATCGCATCAATACTCTCTGTATTTTTTGCTGGAAAGCCGAAGAGGCGCCATATCTAAGCTGCCAAATCTATTCCTTTTGAAAATTTGAAACAATGACAACTCGTGATCGTGTTTCTTTCGTTCCTCTAGCGCCCACGGAATTTATTCAAAGAAAACATACATGCCGTCAATCGTATGACCACTGTGAATGTGTCCATCAATTTTAATGACCCGGGGTGTTTTGAAATACTGCAATCATCATTTTATCAAACTGAAATGTAATACGAAAGTGTTTGTGGGTTTTTTTCGAGGATGTATTCCTAGGGCTTAGAATCGTCTGCAACTTGTGCCCGCACGTTGGCACAGGATGCCTGGCTTGACGATTCGCTGTTCTATTCATACGCACTATTTTTACATTACTCTTCACGGTGGGACTGGATGGAATCGCTTAGGAAAACATTTAGCTTTCATTGTCCGGATTATTTAGGAATAACAGTTTACAGTTTAGTCTTCAAACAGGCACTTGTGATTACATTCATATTTTACCTTTGGCCGTTCCCTGTCATCTCAACTGATTGAGCAGATAGTGGAGACAGGAACAATATTGTTTCCCGGAAATTAATACCTGTGGCGGTGGTGGTCCATCAGGAAGAACATTATACAAACGATGAAGTTTTTCGATCTGATTTCGTCGAACCCGGGTTACAAGCGATTCTTTTCATAGGATCAACTACTTCGACGAGCAAAATAGAGCTGCGGTCTGCAAAATTGTTTTCTTTCCAAAAACTAAGAAAACAAGAGCCAATTTGGCACCATTCAAAGGTAAACCTATGAGTCTGTGATAATTATCATGTTTACGTTGGTTTGAAATAATGAAGAAACAAACATATGTAATAGTTACACGATGACACGGGACAATGTATGCCGAATATTGATGAGATATTGTACTCGAGAGGGGGCGAACATCAAGTGGGTTGCTCCAAATCGCGCAAAAACAAATCGATATAATGCTACCCAACAAGATGTCATTGGGACCTCGCCGAACCAGGGACCAGGATAACTTCTGGATGACCGTTGCCTCGTGGCTCCATCGCGCGCATTTGCGGGCGTTTGTAATGCGTGGTTTAACCAATAGTGTTGTAGAGTGTGTATCATGTAACTGTTCTATCCAGTGATCATCCGAGCTAGAACTCCGCCTCTTTTGACTTAAGCCTACCTGACCTGGCCGGGGGGGGGGGAGCGCACTACCCAACCCCCCCCCCCCACCTCCCCAGTTTCGTATCTCCGGAACGACAGAAAATTGAGAGCTGAAACGCCGTGCATTTTTAGACTATCATATTGGGGTCATTTTTAGCCTATTTGCATAATACCCAGAGCAGAGGATCATGGGTAAATTCAAAATGGCGGCCATCTAGGGGTACCAGAAAAGCGATGTTTTCGCAATATTTCCTCAAAAATTACGCAAAAATTCAGTATGTTGATTCAACGCGATTCTATGCATTTTACTGAAACCATATGTCTTAGCATCGCCAAAAAACACCCCCTGATTTTTTTCCCCCTCTCTCCCTTCCTCTATTAACCCTACTAGGTCTGGGGGAGGGGGGTGGGGGGGCAAAATGCCCCCCTACCAAACTTTCTGCGTTACCCCGGAACGCCAAAAAATGGAGAGCTGAAACTTAGTGACGTTATAGGTTATCATTGGGGTCATTTTGAGCCTATTTGCATCACCTCACGAGCAGAGGATCATGGGTATATTCAACATGGCGGCCATGTGGGGTACCAGGAAAAGTTATGTTTTCGTCATATTTCTTCAAAATTTTTGCTTTTCTGTACGGAAAAGAGGGTAAAACTTATTCTATTTCTTATCAGATTATTATTTACTAATTTATCATGCAGTTTTTGCGAAGAAAAAACAAAAATAGCGATAGCGAAAATATATAGGGGGGCACTTTCCGCTGTCCTATACATAGATTACCCCGGGGCCACTCCAAGCTGCAAAGAATGTCCTGTAGACAAGATGATCCACTTACCACTGTCCTACGGGCACCACCTGGGGATTAATGTCCTACCCTGTGGAAGAGTGTCCGTGTTTCAGTTGTTGATATGGAGATTGTTTGGGGAGAGTGGGTGTGATGTTTGTTGGAGGCTAAGGGTGTGGATAGTTTATGTAGGAGTGGATGGTTCGATGACGTCCCAATGACATCTTGTTGGGTAGCATTATACCGATTTGTTTTTCTTTCAAAAGTTGTTGAGCATGGCGAATCTTTTTGTCGGGCAAAGCAGAGACTTTTTGTGCGATTTGGAGCAACACACTTGATGAAACATGGAATACGAGAAATTCCTCTGTAACAGTATATATTCCGTGTTGGGGAGCGAGGTGGGGCAGTTGGACTGATCACTCCGAACAGATACACACGTTTGCCCGACTATATATGTCTACAATACATAACAACAATATTTTCAAATTATCGCGCGCTTGCGCACTTGAACTTCTAACATATAGAAGCCAGGCATGTGAAATACATCGTGACTTTGTGACCCGCGTCGGCGGGGATCGGGATAACTTCTGGGATGACTTTTGCCTAGAGGCGCCAACACGCGCATTCGCACTCGTTTGCGATGCGTGGGTTAACCAATAATGTCGTTCGGGCTATCCAATGAAAAATCTCACTCTGTACGGACACATAGGGTTGTTTTCATGAGAGTGTGACACAGACTTTTTCACCGTCTAGTGAAAGTAGACAATGGTTAACGACTTTTTACCTGTTTGACGTCACAGTCGCTTGATCCCAGCGCAATGGTGTTTCCGGTACCTTCTGTGTGCATTCGCAGAGTAAAAAATCACTTCCGTTCACTTGAGTGCGACGTCTCAGAGGTCAAAGGTCAATATGTGGATTACTGCGCATTCTCTACTACTATTCTCTGTGGTTAGCCTAACATTTTGGGACGGCGTGAGTCTTCAGATTTTTCATCTATAATTACGGGTAGCTCTCCTTCCGCCACGTGACAAGGTACGTTTGGAAATCGAGGGAGAAAATATTCGACATCACGGCAGCGTCAAATCCAACGCTGATTACTGCTCCTCCCTACCGTGTACATAATTTGTGTATTGCTGCACCGTACGTGTACACTCACGGCTACATGGGACACATACACGTCATGTGTCAACTGTCTAGCAATGATAGACATTATTGTGCACTTTCTAAAATAAACGGGATCATATCACATCATTTATATATTGCACACACTCATTTTGTGATTTCGGTACACGCGTTTGCTACAAGAGTAGCTCAGACAATAATGTATAACCAAGACGTCTTCATACAGCTGGTACAATCGCTGTGTATTCCCAGTAATAATTATAGGAATTTATGTCTCAACTCTTCACCTGCTGTTGCTGATGGCCTTATCTCGCTTTAGGAGCATCCTTACAAATAGTTAAAACGAAAAGTTGTCTCCCCTTAGGGAGCTCTCTCAGCCCAGCTAGGTTACTTAAGCCCTGCACAATCTTTCTCTATTTGTACCTGATCGAGAGTGGTTGCATATCAAGGAAGTGTCCCATAGTGCTGGTTTGGTTGTTGTAGGTTTGACCTTCGGGTGTACCTTTGCTAAACTAGTATTTCTTTTGCTGTATTACTTATACATTATTGTCTGAGATATCTGTCCCTGTATATTCTAATTCATGCCGTTCGTGTCGGCAGTTTTGGTCTAGTTTGGATGCTCACACTCATGCAAAGGTCGCCTTTGTTACCGTCAGTCCACGTGTTTAGAGTGTCTAAGTTGGGATGTTACCGCCTGGAGTAATTATGCCCAGGCTAGACGAGCGTATTTATTACGGGTTAAGATAGACCCTGCTTTATCTGCGGACGAAAGACGCCAAAATAAATTGCGCTTGTCGGAGTTTTCAAATTTTAACGAAGATCTTTCTGGTTTCTTGTTTGGATTTATCGCATAGACTTAGTCCCGCCAGGTACTTTAAAATCCCCTTCAGTGGGACTGTTTGTACGAGAGGATAATGTTAAAATTCCAGACAGTTAGAACCGGTTGGTAAAGTCTTGTCTGGCGTGTTTGTGCACAAACCCGTTTCTTTGTTTGGACAACAAAGGATTCTGTCCAGAGCCCGGCTTTCTCGACCGCTCTCTTGTTATCGACGAACAAAAGAGTTTTGCTTCACAGGTGGGCATGTAGTCCAGTTCATTGGGAATAGAAATGCTTCAACGTACTATATTCGTAGGTTTACCAGTTTTTGCAGGGAAATTGTATTCTCGCTGATTTAAACGATAACACCTTCATTTTCGTTGTTGTTGTTGTTGTTGTTGTTATTGTGTTTCGGACTTTTCAGTTTTTGGTAGTTTACTTCTATGCATACAGTTCATTGTACCTACCAAAATGTTGTGCTCTTGTTATATCAAGTGTTATTCTGTTTATTTGATATCATGTGATCAAGAGAGAACTTGCAGAGGTTTTCCTCTGTCTTTTACTCTTACGTCGTTGTTGTTGTTGTTGCGTTTGTCTTCGTCGCCACAAGTCAAATCTATACACTGTGACGTCTTTGTTACATTTTAATGAGCCTACCATATTACTCTCTTTGTGTAATCAAGGGTGTGTTGATTAAGAAAAGAGATCACGAGATTGTTTATTAAGAAATTGTGCTATTCTTTGAAACACATTTTTCTGCTAGTAAATATTGCATTGTGATATATTTATTTTTCACAACCAAATTTTCCCATCGGAATACCGAATTAGACTTACAATTCAAATTGAGTTGAGCTTTAATTTTATTTTCTTCTTTCTGAGAAATTAATATTGTTAGCTTGAGTGTGAGTTTATTTCTGCGGGAAGTCTTTAGAATTGTTCTCATTCGACGACATGTAGGGTGTTTGTTGATCTTTTCCTGGTCTGTTGACCGGGCAAAGCTCAAGCCTGAAGTTACTCAATCATCTGCTTGGGACAGCTTAAGTCTGTTTCCATCGGGCGGTGTTCTACTTCCTAAGTTACTTTCGTCCGAGAACGATTACCGGTTACAGCCTAGTAAGAGGCACGACAGACAGCTCCTAAGCAATGTTCTTGCCGTTTTTCTTCTAAGACTGCTTCGTCCAAACATCTTTTGGTATACAGCATTTGTTTGATCTTAATTTGTACTTGCTTCGGCAGTACATATACTAAATTGGAACGATACAGAGAAGATTAGCATGGCCCCTGCGCAGAGGATGACACGATAAATTATTCTGGATGATAATTTCATCTATTCCATTTCAGGACTTTTGTGTAGTTTAGACCTCAAATTGAATGGTTAGTCAAGATTAAACATTGTTCTTGATTGGTCAATTCAAATTGTGAAATTTAATGACCTTAGTTCACCTACCGACGAGAGACATCAAAATGTAATTGCTCTCTTCGGGGAATTTTAAATTTATTGAAGATCTTCCTAGTTTAGGTTGGAAGTATCTTTGTGTTGATGTCGGGGATGATGCTACCGGGCGGAGTTGCGCCCACGATTAACGCGAGGAACAATGAATGTGTTCTTCATCTCCTCTGCGTTTCAAATCTCATAACAGTTTCGCGAACTACGGCTGTTTCGTTCGCCTCCACTGTGACTATTCGAGTTTCGGTTTTACAGTTTTCGGATTCAACTTCGGTTGTTTTTCCTTCTACGTCTTGTTCGCCATAACGTCGTTCCTGTTCACCTAAATGACGTTTCTCGTACATCACTACGCCGTTCTCATTCTCCGCAACGCCTTTCTCGTTCGCATTACGTCGTTTCTGTTACACCTCAACGACGTTCCATTACGCCGTCACGTCGTTCTCATACACCTGTACGTCGTTCTTGTTCGCCTCAACATCGTTCCCGTACGTTAGCACGTCGGTCATATTGTCTGTTCGTCGTTTCTCGTACACCTCAACGCCGGTTTCCCGTACGTCGGCACGTCGTTCTCGTACACCTGTTCGACGTTCCCGTACGCCATAACGCCGTTCACCACGTCGTTCTTTTATACATTCTTATCAGGGTCGTCAAGCTCGACAGTCCCGGTCTCCATTTCTAGATCTCTCTCTTGATCGTCATAGAGGCTTCGACGTTTATTCGCCTGCACGTCTCTCGACTTTGGTGTTTTTTGTCTTTTAGTCGGTATTCTTAAAAAAAAAATACCTTCTGACAATTCGGTTGATGCGTCTTCATTATCGCTTGGTTGACCTCCATCGTTTTGCGAGATGCATATCTTCTTATACCCATTCATCCTCGTCTTCGGCGTTTCCTACGATTCACCATCGACGGTCGTCGGTTTGAGTGGCATGTCCTCCCGTTTGGAGTCAACATCGCCCCTTGTATCACTTCTCTAGTCATGGCGTTTTTCTCCATCTCGGGGCTTTCACATCGAGGTTTACTTAGGTTCGTCGTTACTTTGGGGGCAGTTTTTCGACACTCTCCATCAAGTGCTTCGTCCCCGTATAGACCATTGGACCAGTTTGTAGACGTTGGCATTATAGTTGTTTTGTCATCAACTCATAGGGCTATTCATTTCTACGCAGGACCTTACTCATTACGGTCGTCTCCTAGTTCGGTCGCTGCAGTGCCATCTGTCTTATTTACAGACGTCATCCCTTAATCCATTGGTGCCGGTATTGACGTCTCTACATCCACATCTGATTTGGTGGCAGTCCCGCCACATCGTCATGCGGGGAGTTCCTTTCCGATTTCCATTTCCGGATCACCATCTCTGCCCCGATGCTTCCGAGACCCGTTGGAGAGCCCATCTGGACGGACTGGAGCTGTCCGGCAGATAGTCTAGGTTGGATGCCAGACTTCACATCAACCTTCTGGAAATGAAGGCAGTCTTCCTAGCAGTTCAGCATTGGAGTTGGCGTCTCGTGAATTCGTCCTTTCTCATCGCTACGGACAACTATACTGTCAGTGCTCACATCAACAAGATGGGTACCACCCGATCTTTGTCAATGTTTCGTCGGGTGTGGGATCTTTATGACTGGGCTTTCATTCATCACTGTCATCTCAATGCCCGCAATGTTCCGGGTCGGCTCTTTGTCTTAGCGGACCTCCTTTCTCGTCCCGACACCGTGCTTCAGACCAAATGGCAACTTCATCCGGAGGTCTTCCGCCAGATCTCTGGGAGACCCCCCTTGATCGACTTGTTTGCGACGAAGAACTATGCACAGCTCGCCCTCTTCGTCAGTCCGATTCTGGACCCTCAAGCTTTCGTCATCGACGCCCTTTCAATCAACTGGGACAACTTCTTGGCTTATGCCTACCTGCCCATGGCCCTGATTCAGGAAGTTCTTCAATAGATTACTCAGCACGACTGCGTCATTCTGCTCGTGGTTCCGTGATGGCCTCGTCGTCAGTGGTTTCCGGTACTGGTTCCACTTCTCACTGCTCCGCCACGTCGTCTTCCAGTTTGACCCAGCCTGTTGCGTCAACCTCACGGGACAATACATCACTACCCGCGGTGGCTCAACTTACACGTCTGCAAACTATCCAAAGTGCACTCACAGTCCAAGGATTTTCAGTAGAAGTTGCACAGACGATGATTTCAGCCAATCGTTCTTCCACATCGCAGCTCTATCAATCGAAATGGGCCTATTTCGTCTCCTGGTGCCGAGAACGTGATTCCGATCCCGACTCTGCCTCTATTTCCTTAGTAGCGACTTCCTCCTTCACCTACATCGTGATAAGAAGTTTCAAATCAGCACCATTGAGGGGCACCGGTCTGCTTTGGCTAGGGTTTTACGTCTTTCGACCGGCATCGACATTAGTCTGAACGACAATATCTCTGCTGTCCTACCGTCTTTCGTCTTACAGTCTCGCCGTACTCGCCAGCTGTTACCGAAGTGGAATATTGGTGTGGTTCTTAGTGCCCTGCTTCGTCCGCCCTTCGAACCTTTACAGTCCGCTTTTATTAAGCTGTTTCCCACAAGACTGCTTTCCTGGCGTCTTTCGCTTTGGCGTCTAGAGTTTCCGAGCTTCACGCTCTGAAAAGGTCGTCTTGTCCTGGACGGCGAATTGATCTCGCATTTCCTTTCGTCCCGTCCCTGAGTTCATCGCCAAGAATGAGGCTGTGCGCCAAGGTCCTTGTGCTCAATGTTTGTACTCCATCCCTGCTTTATCAGACTTTGTTCGTGACCTTGAGGACGACATCCTGTTATGCCCTGTACGAGCCATACATCACTATCTCACTCGTACCGACCCTGGTCGGGGTTCCCGTCGTCTATTATTCCTGTCTCTTCAGCCAACTGCAGTGCGTGACATTACCAAGAATACTATTGCTTCATGGTTGAAGAAGACCATTAAGTGGACATATCAACTTGCCATTGACGCTTCCAAATTCTCCCAATTCTGACCTCTGCTTCTTCCCATGAAATTCGTGCCATCGCTACATCATGGCCTTTATGGAAGAACCTATCCCTTCATGACATTGTCCAGTCTTGTGCATGGAGTGCCAAATCAACCGATTTCTATCTGAGAGATATGTCAATACAATCAGATAGTGACCACGCTTGGGCCGCTGGTGGCTGCCCAGCACGTGGTCCAGTAACTTCCAAACAAGAGGGGGGGTATCTTCGTTCAGCGCAGCAAGTCAGTCAATCAGCCAGCTTGCTGCATCATCACATCTAATCAGCCATTACATATGTCCACCATATTACATGATCACCTCAATAGGTCAGTCAGTCAGCCAACTTACAAGACCCGACTCTTCGTTGTGTATGGTTTAGGCATGGCTTTTCTTAGTTATTACTGGCTTTACTCTATTAACACCCACTGCGTCTCCACGACCTGGGTTTTCCTTCTTTTGAGTATTGTGTACCACATTTACAATCAGGTTTTTGATTTTAATCCACGAGTACCCTGAGCGTCTTCGACCCGGGTTCTCTCTGGGTGAGTATTTAGTGTGCTGTAAGCCAAACAGTCAGCCAACTTTCGGCATCATCACAGCTAATCACATGTCCACCTTATTACATGATCACCTCAACAGGTCAGCCTGTTGCCAACTCACAAGACATCTGTCAAGACCTGACACTATGGTGAGTATTGGTTTTTAGGTATACTTTGTGTCAGTTTCAGGTTTAAAGTACAAAGAGTTTGGTGCATGAGGGCTATTATGACCAACTTATGAGATCATCTCAAGAGAGGCAGCTGCTGTCAACTCACAAGTCATCTTACAAGACCTGACACATTTGTGAGTACTACTTTCAGGTTTACTAGTGTCAGCAACAAGGGACTAAAGTACAGAGAGTTGACGTAAGACGGCTTGTGGACTAAGAGTGGTATAAGATGGGCACCTTGTATTCGATGTTGTCGGGATGTACATCTTCTATTCGTTATACACTGATTACCACTTGAATACTCACAATGCCACCGGCCCGAGTTCCTTCGTGGGGGTAAAATTGTGCACCACATCCACGATCACGGTTTGCATGGACGAGTAATTAGTGGCCACATTCAACAATCTATTAGGATTACTCCATGACTACCCACAGCGTCACCAACCAGGGTCCCTCTTGTCGAGTACTAGTGTGCCACGTCCGTGATCATCTCAGCGGTTATTAAGCCTGCTATTGGAACTACAACAAGGCCGAGGTACCCACCTTCATATGTTGGTAGTGAGCCATCAGCAACAGCAGGTGAAGATTTAAGACATAGATATTAAACATTTATAAACAATATTAGTATTTATTATCAAATCAAACCTGCTGTTGCTTTGATTACCCTCCCTTCCTGTCCCTCACTCCACGGCCTTGCACAACACACGTCTCGGGCTATAAGAGTGAGAAAGAGGGAGATTCAGGATTGTGCAGGGCTTAAGTAACCTAACTGGGCTGAGAGAGCTCCCTAAGTGGAGACAACTTTTCGTCTTAACTATTTGTAAGGATGCTCCTAAAGGGGGATAAGGCCATCAGCAACAGCAGGTTTGATTTGATAATAAATACTAACATTGTTTACAAATGTTTAATATTTCTCTCCAACATCTGAAACGCTACGTCGAGACGCCTTGACCATGTCCGCATTATTCTTTTACTAGCATGTCTAATCGGGGATACATATACATATGTATTACCGGTACGTAATATGTGTATCTTCTCTGGTATACATAGACGGTGCCAGAGCATTTCTATCAGAGTGACTATGTACTAATGTTAATTTTCGCACACAGTATTTAGAGCGCAGTTTCCACTTTGAACTCAAGTTACATAAGTTTACATGCGACGGAAAAAGGGATAAATATAACAAGATGGCTAAGATCTTGATTCACATCCAGGCATGAAATTATATCCCTCTCTTGCTCAATGAAAAAAAAATCAACACAAATTACATACTGTGGTAGATATGTGAAATGCGGAGAGTTTTAAATTTCTGCCCTCAATGAGAATGTTTAGCGTGATGGAGGGGCACATATCCGAGCACCATAACCAAACATGGCTTTAAGCATAACATTTCAGATTTATAGATTCCGAACTAACTCGATATTTGCGTCTCACATCGATTAATTTTGGCATTATTCGAAGCGTACAAAAGAATTAATACGTAAATTAATTTATGTTCAATGAAAAACAAACCTTTTCAAAAAGCGTGACAGTACGAGATATTTTTTGACTGTCAGAGAACGTATGCAACTGAAATACGCATTACGAATTCAGCAGCGACTAGAAAACAAGGATTTCGACTAAGGGTATACGGTATCAAAATTTTCAAAATTTTCACAAGGATAAACTATCATACTCAGTGTTTTGGAGAACATAACAATAAACAAATCACAAACGAATTATTTGACAAGATGGAGTTGTTCGAATTGTCCTTTCTTTTTTGATGTGGTAGTCCTATTATCGCGGCCTGTTGTGGGTTTTACTGCCAATAATTATACACATTATAGATTTCCTGCCATATGTTGCTTTTGGCCGTGAGGCAAAATATCACACAGCCAGAAAAAAGGTGATGGCCCATCACCATTAAAGTGCTAATGTAACGAAATTTTTATTAAATACTTTGGTGGTCTATTCTTTCATGAGTAGTAGAGAAAACATAAATTGAACCAACTTTCACCCGGATGTAGTGACGTCACGAGGAGGGTTTGAGGAGGAACCAGTAGCGCCATCTGTACACTCTGGACGCAAGGGAGACAACTCGATCTGCCAGAGTTTGGCCGCCATCTTGAATTTTTGAGGAGGTGTGCGCTTGGGCGCCATCTTGAATTTTGTGGAAAAGGGGATGTATTCATCCGCGGTGATGCGGTCCTGGCGGTGATGCGGTCGCGGGAAAAAGCTTCCGCGAAGAAAAAGTAGTCCCCAGACTTGAAATACGCTGCATGGTCCGATGGGGTCGAGTGAGGTATCAAAGTGAAGCATTCGTGAAGGGGCATCTAATGGGCTGGGTGTGGGGTTGAAATATTGGCATGTCTACGCATGCGCGGTGGCCCAAGGGTATGAAAATAGACGTTTTGGGATCCAGGGGAGCCCCTAGTGGGTCGATGGAGGCGTATGAGGTATCCATGTGAAGCCTAGGTGAAGTGGCATCCAGCCATGGGTGGTTGCATGTACAAATTTTCCTGAAAAAAAAACGGAATAAGGACTTTACCCCTAAACTAGGGGAAAAGCCCTATCACGTCTAGCCAAAAGGGCTAATATCGGTCCCCGGGCTTATTGGGACCTGCCTATCAAGTCAATGGGGTGATGTGAATAACAACAAGTTCAGCAATGTTCATACAGTTTATTATCCCAAATGTTACATCATACCCAGGCTGGGGGAGCCGCCCTGGGTATGTTTAGTATGTTCACAGCAAAACAAATTGAAATATCAAACACCATGTTTTATTATTTAACGCACCGTCACATTAGGCACAAGTGTTTACTGAGCTCAAGTCAATGATAAGGATGTAGACATAGAGAGTATGTACGGCATGTTATGGTATTCATCAGTGCACGAGTGACGCATTCAACCGATGGCAGTGGTGGATCAGCTTGGTAAGGAAAAACGTAACATTGGTCACCCTCTTCACTGTCCACTTGGTGTTGGGTCGTTGTTGTTGGGCCCATCCCAAGACATCCAATTGTTCCACTTGGTCCAGCATCATCTCTAGTAACCTCCGGTCAATGATGGTAAACGGTTGGTCGTACACTGGGTTGATGGCACTGGAATAGAAATAGCGCAATTCACCCGTCATCTTATGGCATAAGATGTACCCAAATGCTACATTTAATGTGAAGGCCATAGGTTGGTCATTGAAGATGGTTTCCACGTAGCTGCGTAGACGGGTGAGGTTTGTCAGTGGGAAATTGTAGATATCTTGAATTGGGCGATGACGGTGGAAACACTGCCGTGTCATGGACCAGTGGCGCCGAGAGATGTCACTCTCTGGATGATCTTCGGGTAAGAGATCGCTAGGAACATTTATGGGCTCGTCGTATGACTCGAAACCGTAACGGTGGAGTCCGGCTGGAAATCCAGGCTCTTACCAACTGTGGGTATAGGCGGGCTTTCCGTCATCGCATCACCAGTGGCGGTCGTCTCCGCGGGCTTATCTTCACTGGGTCTGACCTTCCGCGGCTCCTCTTCAGTAGGAAGTTGTCGACAAAACCGTAGAGACGGGGCATGAATCAAACGCTGATGCCGTCTTAGCTGACTGCGTCGTTTGAAGAGTTGACCACAATCCTTACATTGTTCCGTCGCGCCCTCGTGGAATGAGCTTTCGTGGCGCAGTAAATCATCCTCCCGATTAAATGACCGTGCGCAGGTTATACAAGTATACCGTGCATCGTTGTGGGTGGAGGCCTCGTGGCGTCGTAAATTATCTAGGCGAGTGAACTGCTTCTGGCAAGCTGTGCAAGTGAACATCTTGGTGGTTGACAGAGTGTCTGATGAAACGGCAAGGCCGCTTCCCTTTTATAGCACGCTAGCTGGTGATTTATTTTTAGCACACTCTACCCCAAGTCGAGGGCCGAGCCGTGACATCTTCGGTCACCTCCGTGATACCCGAATAGACACGAAGGTGAACGACATTGTGGAAACCCCCCCACAGACAGGTTAATACATGCATTCCTATGATGTTCACAGGTTACGCCCATTCACGAAGGGCCGTCACAGGGCGTAGTAGAAAAAAGCGTATTTCTAACCTTATTGACCTTATGGCGCAAGCGAGTATAACAAGTGCCACGCACGGTGTATAAAACCCTACCCAACAGGTACACTATAAAGCCACCTCTCTCACCGTTCGCTTTTCATTCCCCACCATGGCAGCGAGCGGAACAGAGCTTGCGTTATTCCAACTGACGTCCGACGTCACCCTCATCGTCAACGACGATCACCTGGAGCTGGTCCAAGACGCACCACAGAAGGTGAAGATTTTGTTATCGCTATCAGGTTGGACTCTATTGACACGATTGTTACAGGGAAAAAACCCCGAAAGGGATTCATGCACGTGGAAGTCGGTGTGCACATACGCACTGCTGGAGAGGATTCCCTTTTTCCCCGGTTGGAACAGAGTGGAGGTACCTATATTACACTCTGTCCACCCTTATGGATGGCACTGAAAGATGTACTCCCCGAGGTGGATGACTTATTACACCCCGATGTGAAAGAAGGGACTGTGGCTACCCGGAGGCTTACACCTGGCTGCACCCTATTGTTGTACCTCATCGATAGCGGACTTAGGTGTTGGTGTACGACTGAACCCAAAGCGCGTGTCTCTTTGTCACCGGAAGGCTGGACTACCTTGAAACGGGTGTTGTTGGGTGACCTGCACGGTGATAGCATTCACCTGTGTGACGACGTCTACATTTTCTGCGGTCCCTATTTTGCTCGACTCCTCTGTCTGAAGCGAGGTGGTTTTACCCTGGACCCTGATCTATGGACGGCTTTGGAACAAGTAGTCCCCATTGTCGATAAGGTACTATCTCTATACTACCCACATAACCCATCAGAATAGTACGTATCACGGACTACACCCGTAGAGCTACATCTAGGCGCGCATGTGTGACCTGGTCTATAAAACACATCTCTCTGGATCCTACACCTTCATTTCTACGGTTGCAGAGCCATGACGGAGATCCAGCCCTATGCGACTCGCATTTTACAGCATGCCACCGTGGTTAATTCACTCACGGGTTACCGAGCAGTGGTCCGGTCCATGTTTGCAGATGGCGACGACAACGAGGGGCGACGCCAGATCCTGAACGAGTTCACAGAAGCGGTCCTCGACACAGTGCACTCGATGGAGAGGTGTGCCATCACTCACCACTACTGGACTATGACAGCCATCCTTGATGCTCGGGCTATGGACCACGAGCGCTCACGCCGGAACCAGCGACGGCGGGTGGCCTCACAATAGTCTGTGCCCTATTGACCCTGGCGCTGTGGCATTGACAGTGGGACCTGACTATAAATACGAGGAACAGACACAGTGTGTGTCATTCACCGTTCGACATTGGATCAAGCATGTCACCCGTCCTACGAGCCATCCTTCCCCTTACACCCCGGGTGGGGTTACACGTCTATGAAGATAAAGTCACCCTCGTGGAAGACCGTGGAGATGTTTGCTGGTCGCCCGCTGAGACCGTATCGAATACGGTTACGCTACACCGTGACGGCTGGACCAAATTTAAACGGGTGTTGAGCGGCGAGCTCGACGGACACCTCATCCACATAGACAATGCCATCTACGTATACCGTGGACCCTTCTTCGATCTAGACCCCGATCTGTGGACAGCCTTCGAGAAAGTGGACCAGCTGTTTACACCGGACCAGCGGTCATCAGACGAGTTGGAGTGGGCTCGTGCCCTAAGAGAAGCAGCGGCAGAACCCAATGAACAACTGTCTAGCCATGAACCAGACGACGATGCCATTGATTACCCGGATAGACTCAGTCAGCCCAGTGACATGACCACCTGATCCTTTGATCTCACGGGGTTCTCCCTATAAATACGAGAGACAGTCAAATCTGGTACCATTCACGTACTGACCATGACGGAGCATATAATACTGGCGTATCTCAGCTTAACCCCCGAGGTTTTCCTGCACGTGTATGCGGATAAGATCGATATCATGGAGGAGGTGGGAGACATCTGTGATGCGGACCCTACACAACCGTGCCCGGCTCACATTCGTCTGTCCCGGGAGGGCTGGACCAAATTCAAACGGGTGCTGTCTGGTGAACTGGACGGCAACCTCATCCACTTGTGTCACGATGTGTACATCCGACACGGCCCTTTCTTTGCTCAATTGGCTCGGCTAGATGGAGGTACAGTGCATTTTACCCTTCACCCTGATCTATGGTCTGCATTGGAAGATGCCGTGGTAGATGTGGATCAAGTGCTTATCAAGCGGTCATCAGACGAGTTGGACTGGTCATTTATCATGGACACTGTGGAAGCCAACGAAGAAAATCAGAAAGAAACTCCGGCCCAAGATATACCCGTTATAAATAAACGATAGAGCCAGGGTCCATCATCATTTTGTCACCATGAAGCGCTGGGAGAAGGTGTTGGATAACTTATACTACAGTCCCGACAGTCCGGCGGCCTATAGTGCATTGTCGGCTCTCTATCGAGCGGCCAAACCCCAGGGGATACAACGTGCCCAAGTCCGAGATTGGTTAAGAAAACAAGACACCTATACCTTACATCGATTCTGTCCGTCGCCATTTTCTACGGAACCGGGTCATCGTGGGAGGAATAGATGCCCAGTGGCAAGCGGATTTGGTCGATATGAGCGCCTTTGCCAAACACAACGATGGGAATCGGTATATCTTGACGTGCATCGATATCCTATCGAAGTATGCGTGGGTGGTACCCATCCGGACGAAAACGGGGGCGAATCTCATAGCGGCGTTCAAAGATATCTTCAAGACCGGGCGCAAACCTTTGTATTTGCAAACCGACGAAGGCACGGAATTCCTCAACAGACCGTTCCAACAGTTTCTGAAAGCCCAGAAGGTGTTTTTCTTCCATACGTACAACGAGACCAAGGCTTCCGTGGTGGAAAGGTTCAACAGGGCATTCAAAGGCCGCATGTATAAATATTTCACCTATAAGAATACAAGGCGGTACATCGATGTTCTCCCGAAACTTGTGAGTGGTTACAATCGAGCCTATCATCGGAGTATAGAGAGAGCCCCCATTACCGTGACCCAACGCAATGAAGCCCAAGTCCGGCGTGTCTTGTACCCCAGGCCATCGCAGCGAACGCCGAAGGCGGTGTATAAGGTCGGGGACCCTGTACGGATCAGTAAAGTCAAGGGCAAGTTCGAGAAAAGTTACTTGCCCAACTGAAGCGATGTACACTTCCTGATTAAACGACGCCTACCCCAACAGCAGCGAGTCTATGAACTGGAAGATCTTTAAGGGAAACCGTTGCTAGGGACGTTTTACGAGACGGAATTACAGCCTGTCGTAAAAACACAGCAAGACTACTACACGGTGGAGCAGATTTTGAAAACGGAACGTCGACGTGGCAAACTATTTCATTTCGTCAAATGGCAAGGCTGGCCCAGTTCCTTCAATTCCTGGGTCGCTACCAACCAGGTGAAACGACTATAAAGCCACACGCCACTGCCGTCATCCTTCGTTCCACGTCCGACCACAGTGCTATGGACAAATAGCAGCTGCCTCTGAACACAGCGTCTCCCAAAACGCGCAAAGCGCAAGTAGGCTTTGTGGTGATATTGCTAACCCTGCTGAGTGTGTTGTACGGAGGTGTGTTTTACGACGTAGCCTATGTCAGCACGTTACTTAACCAACTGAGAACACCAGCCACCAGTGAAACCGGTCTACAGATAGCACCAGTCAACCCCGTATCGAGCCCAGTCACCACCACCACACCCCGTGTACAAGCCACAACGAGCTCCACACCAAGATCCACACCTACACCAAGTACACCCAGTACGTCTGAAAACCCACCGGATTTCATCCCTCACAGTGAACAGACAACGACGACCGACGTTGTACCCACCCCCATCATCACTCGCAGTGTACAGACAACGACGACCGACGTTGTACCCACCACCACTCCGGTTCACTCGCACGAAATTTACAAGAGCGGGTTACCACGACAGCGGATACACCTCGAACCATGGACCCTCGGTGGCAGCATCCCTTCACGTGTCTCATCGCAGGACCGACGGGCTCCGGCAAAACGCACTTCGTCCGGAAGCTCCTTCAACACACCGACAGCATGATCACCCCACCCATTGCCCGAGTCGTGTGGTGTTATGGAGAATGGCAGGCGGCGTATGCAGCAAGGCCCCACATCACGTTCGTGGAAGCCCTACCTTACCTGGCCGATTTGGAACCCGACACCTTGGTGGTTCTGGATGATCTCATGGCGGAGACGGATGCGCGGGTCACCCAACTCTTTACCAAAGGCAGCCACCATCGACGGCTCAGCATCATCTACATTGTGCAGAATCTGTTCAGTAAAAACAAAGAACATCGGAACATCAGCTTAAATGCCCACTACCTGGTGGTCTTCAAAAACCCGAGAGATACCACTCAACTGCTGCACCTGGCGAGACAGATATATCCCGGCCGCACACCGTTTGCGTTGGAAGCCTTTAAAGATGCCACAACCCCTGAGCACGGGTATATGCTCTTCGACCTCAAGCAAGCCACCCCCGACCACCTTCGACTACGGACCGGCATCTTTCCCGGAGAGGCCCACCACGTGTACTTGCAAAAATAATGTAAACACACCCACAGTGGCGCCCCCAGCTGGAGTGTGTGTGTTTGATGATGGAGATAATAAAAAGAATGAATACCACAGCAGGGTTGACTTTGTCTCTGTTCTCTGAGGTGGATAAAAAGGGCAGAGTTGTGGGTTCTGGCATTAGTTGTACATGATGTCTGCGCGAGTACGGAAGCACGCCCCGACGCTCCGTGTATTGAAGACGACCCCACCCGAGTTGGCCCGAACCATTGTACGCGATGCGGACCCTGACCTTGTACGCTGTCTGTGCGAGATCGGGTACAACCTGTTAAAAGGCAACGTACCACTGACTCCGGCTCAGAAGACCAAGTTGGCCGAGCATAAGACAGGTCTCCGAACCCTAGTCCAGAAGCGGGTCCCTCAAACACAAAAAAAAGGTGTTACAGAAAGGCGGCTTTCTCGGGGCCATCTTAGCACCGTTGGCCGCTTCCGTGTTGGGTCCAGTATTGGGTGGACTCTTCGGCCGACAATGAACCACACGAAAAAAATGGTCCTCGTCTAACCACGGTTCCTTCAAAACCTCCAATCGCCCTACCCTGTCCCACCTACGGTAAAGACGATAAACGCCCTCGATGGAGAGATGCAACAGATCTTACAGAGACCGGGGTTAAGCGACAGTGAGAAAATACAACGGTACAATGAGACGCTTCAACGGTACATGACGTTCATGGACCAATACAAAACCCTCTCTACCCCACCACCACCACCACCACCACGTGACACACCGCCGACCTCAGCACCGCTCCAACAGCCGCCATTACCAGGGGTAGCACCCACAGCCCCACAGTGGGTGGAAGACGAAGTGCTGAAGAGTGTACCTGCATCGTTCAAGAAACAAGCTGGCCTGGTATTACAACGGATGAAACAGAATCCTAACATGACTTGGAATGATAAAGGCGAACTCCTGGTACAGAATCAGATGGTCCCCGGCACCCACATGACGGATTTAGTGAATGACCTGATGCGCAAACGCAGATCGCACACGGATCCTCGAGGATGGGAGGTCTTCGCTCAAGGCTTGAAAGACATGCATGTACCACAGGAATTGGTGGGGAACCCCCACCGCTGGGTCTTTATGCAGCGAACCCATCAATCGCCGAGTGGCCCACTACCTTCTTGGGAATCCGACTGGGAACCGGAGTCACCCCCCAAAACTCCACCACCACAACGGGCACCTTCTTTTCAGACCTTTAAAAAACCACCCTTGATCAGGACACCCCACATCTCCAGAGCCCGGACACGTAGCAAGTCAACGCGACGAACACGACGCCGGACACAACCGCCCAAGGCCTGGAACACCTATTAAAACCAACAGCAGCAGCAGGACAGCTCAGTCGCCATGTTTTACCTCACCCTACCCAGTAACAGTTCGCTGGATGTGTTTCCTGACAACACCGTGGCCAAGTACGTGACCCAGTTACCGCAACCGTTGCATTTACCTGGACGATGGGAATGTGGCCTCGTGGATATCCAATACCCTTACTCGTGGTGCAACGTGCGAGCCAATGAAGTGTGGTACGAGGTGACCTACGAAGGAAAAGACACCCGACTCACCCTCCCCGAAGGCCAATACGATACTCCCAAGGAGTTCATGGGTGGGCTGTCAAGACTGTTGCATTATAAGGCTCTATGGGAGGTCACGAATACTTCAAAACCCATCAAAGCCTAAGCCTTCAAGAATCACGTGAACTTCGATTACAACGCACACAACGACAAGGCTTATCGCCACCGCCAACGCGAGTATCGTACTGAGTCCTATCCTACAGCAAATGATGGGTTTCGATCTACGGACGTTCGCTGGTCCCACCGCCCACCAAGGCGAGATCCCGATGGATATGAAGTCGGGTATGTACGCACTCTACGTCTACTCGGACATAGTGGACAACCACATCGTGGGCGATATCAACACACCTCTGTTACGGGTGGTGCCCATTAAAAAGTTGTATGGAGATCGTCACCCACAGTTTCACCCACATGTTCTACCTGCCCGTACGACAAACCCACATCAACACGATCACGCTGAATATAAGAGATGTCACGGGACGACCGGTGGCATTCGAACGCGGGAAAGTGGTGGTGACACTTCATTTTCGACAAGCACGTGCTCCCCACTTTGTATAATGAAGGTGCCTTACGAGTGCGATGCACGCAGCTATATGGACTATTATGCCCAACAGGCCGGGGGTGGCTTTCCGGTTTTTAGTGGTGCACGCATGCAACGTGGACATGGACTGGGAACATACTCGGGAGCATCGTCAAAACGTTCCTGCCCTTGGTGACGCGTGGGGTGAAAGCAATCGGCAAACAAGCGGTACGCAGTGGACTGCAAGTGGCCGGTGATGTCTTGGGGGGTACGGCACCCAAAGAAGCCTTGAAACGGCGGGCCAAAGAAGCGGGAGGCGTCTTGGTGGCCAAAGCACAACGCGCCGTAGGGAATAAAAGACCTGCCCCACCGAGACCACGCACCAGTCGACGACCGACCCAGCGACGACGCACATCGAAGACCCGGGATATTTTTTCTTAAAACATGTCCTTGATCCACGCCGAGTCCTGCCCCTCCACCAACAGTGAAGTTGATTTGTGGACCGTGCCGCCCACACAGACCAGTGCCGAACAAGGATTATGGGTGGAGCATCTCCCGCTGCCCAGCATCAACGCAACAGGGCCCATCGAGTTCACCATCAGTAATGCGGATACGACCTATGTGGATTTAGCCCATACCTACTTGTATGTGAAAGCCAAGATCGTCAATGGAGATGGCACCAGAATCGCCGACCAAGCAACGGTGGGCCCGACGAATCTCTGGCTGCACTCGATGTTTCAACAGGTGGGTATATTTCTCAGCGACAAACTCATCAGTGACTCGACCAACACGCACCCCTATCGAGCCTACATCGAGACGCTGTTGTCGCATGGGCGAGAGGCTAAAAAATCTCAACTGACAGCCGCTTTATTCTACCAGGACAAAGCCGAGCACATGGGCGCAGAGAACGACAATACGGGATATAGCAAACGAAAGGCTTTGACCGCGAACGGCGTCGCGGTGGATCTCATAGGTCGACTGCACGCAGACATGTTCATGCAAGACCGGTACCTCTTGAACAAGATCCCCATCAAAATCCGACTGATACGGGCGCCTCCGACCTTCGCCTTGATGGCCACTAACGTAGAGGCGCATGCAGCTGACTATAAGATTGTCATCGACGACGCAGTCCTGTATGTCCGAAAAGTGAAACCGAATCCAGCCGTTCAATTGGGACACATGAAAGCCTTGGAAACAAAACCAGCCCAGTACCCTATCCGACGTGTACAAACCAAAGTGTTCTCTGTGTCTGCTGGAAATATGAGCGCCAACAAAGAAAACCTGTTCCTGGGGGAACTACCCAAGCGATTGATCCTGGCCTGTGTGGAAAATACCAGTTTCAGTGGAGCCTACCCAGAGAATCCGTTTGACTTTAAACATTTCGGCATCAATTTTGTGGCCCTGCATGTGGATGGACAACAGGTGCCAGCCACGGCCTTAACACCGAACTTTGGGCGCGCGAATTTCATTCGAGCCTATCAGAGCCTGTTTACAGCCACCGGTCAAATCAACCAGGACGAAGGAAATTTCATCAGTCGGGAGGACTACGGGAACGGATACACGTTGTTCTGTTTCGATCTGACCCCCACCTTAGAGAACGGCCATCAGCTGGCCCTGGCCAAGCAAGGCAATTTACGGTTGGAAATCCACTTTCAACGAGCCCGGAGCACCGTCAATGTGATCTGCTACGCCGAGTTTGACAACATCATTCAAGTGGACAAGGCGCGCAACGTCCTGTGTGACTTCTCCACCTAACAGATAACCACCGTGCTGGAGAATGACCCAGAGACACGTATGATGTTTCAAGGGGTGTTCGCCCGAGATGTGTTCCCATTATACCGTATGTATCCTGCTGCTTACGTTCTCAACACGGACCCGATGGATCGGCCCGGTGAACATTGGGTGGCCGTGTACTTGACAGAACAGCAGGGCGAATACTTTGACCCGTACGGCCTGCCACCCCTCCATCCCGATTTAACAGACTTCATGGATCAAGGCACAGAGACGTGGTGTTGGAACAGTGAAACGTTGCAAAGCGTTGCAGTAGCGTGTGCGGACAATATTGCTTGTTTTACCTGTACCATCGATGCCGGGGAAGACCCTTATCTACCATCGTACAGATGTTTGACGAGTACCCCAAGGCCGAGGACCGCGATGTACTCGTATATGACTGGGCCGCCCATCATTTCAATGTACAAGCCCCGTTCTGGGCTTTGAATTCTTTCAATGTACACACGCCCGCTGTTCTGGGCTTAAGTTTACAAGCCCCCTGTTCTGGGCTTCAGTTTACAAGCCCCCTGTTCTGGGCTTCAGTTCTTTCAATGTACAAGCCCCTTGTTCTGGGCTTCAGTTTTCACGTGGTTGTTCTCACGTTGTTGTTGTTCACTGAATAAAAAAATGAGATCTCACCAAAAAAACCCTGTCTTGTGTGTTTTATTCATAATGCATAAATGCCCAATGTGGAGATTCAGTCAAACTGAAATCAGTGGTGTAGGATGGGGCCAAAATGTAACCCATCAATGTTAGAATGCAAGAGCACTATAGTAAAATAGAGAGCCAATGAAATCAGCCCACAGACCAAGTACGTGTTTTGGTCTAGGTTTGGAGCGGGCATTTCATAGAGGTGCGTGTAAAGGAAGACGGTGAGTGAAGACTCGTCCAACACGTATAGATTAAGTTTATTACTATAAGTTATATGAGCATAATGCATGAAACTGGTTTTGAACACCGTATTAGCCAATCAGTGGCCTAGAATGGAGCCAAAGGTAACCCATCCATGTCCAGAAAACATTACCCGCGTGTACAAGAACCCGGATGTAAGCGCGGACGTAGGCGACAAGTACCCGGATGTAGGCGTAGACGTGTACCTAGTACCCGTCCATTGGTTCTTTTATCAATCGCTCATTGGCTCTTTTTTCTCGGCCGCTTACCTGCCCATCCTTCCCAGGTTCATTTACAATCCCCTTTTTTGGGGTTCAAGCTCTGACTATCGATGCCGCAACATTGTCCCTTCCAAACCTTGCCGAAAGGGAGACCTTTTGACTTGGATGTGACCTTTGACTTTTTGATCCGACATGCATCCGCGCACTGCCGGTGATGTCGCGCACTTCCGGAGAACCCGCGCGCGCGCGCTGCGTGCCGGATGATGCCGCGCGCGCGCTTCGGCCGGGGCGGGCCGGGGCCGGGGCCGGGAAAGTTGGAGGTAGTGTTTGAGCATTCTGAAAAACCCCGGAAGTGACGTCACACACACTTGTGCAGACCCACCAAACCACGTCCGAAGGTGAACGCCATTGTGGGGAAAAACCCCAGTACATGACAGACGCAGACAAGTCTAGACATGTCCAAAGGTCACGCCCCATTCACCCAAACCGGAAGTGACGTCACAACCCACGTGACCTGCGCAGCAGAATGGAAACGACACCCTAGTCTAGCCCTCTCACCTAGGCTTCACATGGGTACCTCACTCGACCCAATAGGCCCATGAGGGGCTCGCCTAGACCACAAAAACGTCTATTTCCATACCCTTGAGCTACCGCGCATGCGCAGAATGACGATATGTCAACCCCGCACCCACGCCATCAGAGGCTCCCTCACATAGGCTTCACATGGATACCTCACACGACCCATTCGAACCGTGAATAGCCCATCTCTAACCCAAACACACCCACACACACCCCCAAAAATACCTGCTTTCTATACTACGGCCAGGCTGCGCATGCGCACACTATTGACAACGTACGAACCATTAGTGTAGTCAATTGCTCCTGCGTGAGAGCTTCAAAATAAGACCTCACTCGACCCCATTGGACCATTAGTGGCCCACCTAGACTCCAAAACGTCCACCCCGTATGGACCTATACACCCATAGCCATGCAGTATAGGCCTATGGGCCTACCCAGGCCGCGGTGACTTTTTTCAAAAATTTCACCGTTTCGCTCTGGGACACTTCCTATCATGTTTGTCTTGACGAGACGTGAAAAACAAATCCAAACAACCATACCGCAAATGTCTAGAAGTAGGTTTCCCAGAGGGACAAATATTGGTCCTATACCCCCAGTATGGGACTATATGGGTCTACATGGGTCTCGGTGACTTTTTTAAAAAATTTCACCGATTCGTGCCGGGACACTACCTATCATGTTCTAAATGACGAGACTAAGAAAACAAATCCAAACAACCCTACCGCAAATGTATAGAAGTAGGTTTCCCAGGGGGACAAACATTGGTCCTATACCCCAGTATGGGACTATATGGGTCTCGGTGACTTTTTTAAAAAATTTCACCGATTCGCTCCGGGACACTTCCTATCATGTTTGTCTTGACGAGACTAAGAAAAGGAGACCCCACAACCTATACCGCAAATGTCGAAAAGTAGGTTTCCCAGGATGGTCCTATACCCCCATACCCCATATAGGCATTTTCCCGTAATTTAGAATAAAGTCCGTGTTCCGTATTTTTTTCAGGAAAATTTTTACATACACCCACCCTGGAAAAAGGGGGAGATAACTCTATTGATAGGCAAGCCCCGGTAAGCCCGGCGACCTATATACCCCCCATATCCCATATAGGCATTTTGCCGGATTTTTCGATAAAGTCCGTTTTCTGGGGGTTTTTTCAGGAAAACTTTTACATGCAACCACCCATGGCTGGATGTCCCTTCACCTAGGCTTCACATGGATACCTCATACGCCTCCATCGGCCCATTAGAAACCCCGCTCGATCCCAAAACGTCTATTTTCATACCCTTGGGCCACCGCGCATGCGCAGAATGCCGATATTTCAACCCCACACCCAGCCCATTAGATGCTCCTTCACGAATGCTTCACTTTGATACCTCACTCGACCCCATCGGACCATGCAGCGTATTTCAAGTCTGGGGACTACTTTTTCTCCGTGGAAGCTTTTCCCCGCGACCGCACCACCGCCAGGACCGCATCACCGCGGATGAATACATCCCCTTTTCCACAAAATTCAAGATGGCGGCCAAGCGCACACCTCCTCAAAAATTCAAGATGGCGGCCAAACTCTGGCAGATCGAGTTGTCTCCCTTGCGTCCAGAGTGTACAGATGGCGCTACTGGTTCCTCCTCAAACCCTCCTCGTGACGTCACTACATCCGGGTGAAAGTTGGTTCAATTTATGTTTTCTCTACTACTTTCATGATTAATTTGCTATATCCATGAGCTTCATTAGGTCCATACAAATTGATAAAGGTCAGTCTATATTCATACATAGACGTATGTCTAATAATAAACAGTTTCCCTTGTCATATTTAATTTCCCGATGAACATTAAATTCAAACTTTTTATTAAAGATGTAATCAGCCTCAAATCTGGGCTGAAATCGATGTCTCTCAAACTCAGCGAAAGTGACATATGTTACAACAGGTACAAAATGAAACACAACTGACCACAAGAAACTAAACTTGTTTCTACCATTCACGAGAAAATAGAAGGAGTTGATCTTTAAAAATAAAAAGCATGGCATGCCGTTTATTTTTCCACGGCCGTGTCAACAAGCGTATACATGTGCAGCCTTCAAATTCGTGAGCGTCGCCGCGTCACTCATACGTCACGCAATGACGTCATTTTCCTCTCCGCGTACAACACACACTCAATGGCGAGACAGAAAAGCCGTCGAAGCGGACAGAGTTACAAATTTCTCTGACAAGATATTCTTGAATTCGTTGTATATGACGATCCCACTGTCATCAAATATAATACATATGATGCTTTGGTGATCTTCCCTGCTGAAAAAAACGCACAGGGGAGAGTTTACAAAATCCATCCATTTTGAGGCTGATTACATCTTTAAACAAACCAGTATATTGACCACGAGGACGGGCTTGCCTTCCTCCAACACTGTCCGCCATGCTGAACCTGGACTCAAGCTGACGACCGGTCATCCTTATGACGTTTATTATCACATTAGACAATTTTTTAGTATTATGTAAATATTTCGGAATAATGTTGAACTAATTTCATGTTTATTTTTTATTTTAGATAATCCCGAGAGACTCATTTTTCAATGTTGTCTTTATCCTGTTTGTTATTTAAATTGCGTTTTGTTGTTGTTTGAATCTTCTTTAGTTGAAAAAAAATGTTTGAAATGTTAGTTTTCTCGGTATGTAAACTTCAATTTAATATGTTAGTATTGCTGTAATTATGTTAGGGCATGGCATAGAGAAAGCTCTGTGCTTACTAATCTTTTCACTTGCCCAGTTGTCGGCATGATCGTTCAACATGCAGTTGCTCAGATGATACAAACTTTGGTGATTTTTTAAATAATTTCTAATGCCAGGGGAATATTTTTGATGACGAATAATTGCACAGACAGAGTTTGGTGTATATTGTGAGTTCCGACAGCTAATATGTTATATTTACTGATAAATCCACGAAAACCCCGTTCTCTCATATGTGAATCAGACAGTAACTGCATGCCTTCGTCCAACTACTGCCCAGGAATTAAGCTAAGTAATAAATAAATCATTGTAAGAGGTCATGCAGGGACAAGTGGCCGACTGGATTCTTTCTTTCATTCCTGGCAAGTTACCATACGAAGACAGTGATGGATATTGAGAGAATAAAGTCAACAACAATGTGAATTAGGTCTATGGAGATTGGCCTTCACCATATGCTACGCGTGTCGCTGGCTTGCTCGTTGACCGGCATGTCATACTTATGACGTCACACACACGAAAACATGGCGACCGTGAATGTCGCACTTGATCTGCTAACCCCCCACCCCCCGCCTTCCCCTCCCTCGTCAGTTGCCAATACCGATTTCTGAAGGTGCCCAATGCATGTGCATAATAGTGAGTCGATTGGGACACTTTTCTTGTACGACACTCTTAACCGCCACTGTTGTAACGGCTTAGAATGTCTGCTTGGCTAACAGTATCCTAACCTATTAAACGGAGCGTAATACGGATGTAGGCCCTAGGACATTCCAGTCCTTCGTACGGCAACCCTACGCTGGAGATGAAGATCCTACCGACCCTCATCGTCCGGTGTTCTACGGATATTCCTATACATGGGACATGCTTAGCATCCACACCGGGACCGCCCTAGCCGAAAGAATGACTTATTTGAGGGCGCCTGAAGTTGAGATTTGGAAAATATTGTATCTTCACGTTCATTGAAACCCTGTCACTAGCGGTATTAGAAGGTAAGCTATATATTCTCAGGGAAAGTACGAGCTCGAAACCTTGATCGTTTTCACAACTCGCAACTGCATCAACCTCATTTAGTTCCTTGGGAAAGTTACGACAAGGAAATGTTTTTATTGGTGGATATATCAAAGTGGATATGTAATGGGATATGCATGATTTTGCAAAAGTTTGGTTCCCATTGTACAAAATAAGTCCGAGAACATTACTGGCAATTTTCTCCCGATCGCCCTGACTTGTGTGTCTTCCAAACTCATCGAGCGTACATGAATAGTATTAGCCAGATGTGAGCTGCATTTGTTTACATCTGACTTTCAATTCGGATTCAAAAACGTCATTCTACAGATCAGTGCGTTTTGTTGAAGACTGTTCACTACATGTATATGTCCCAGAAAAGTTCTGTGTTTGTCTCATTTATTAACTTCAGCAAGGCATTTGAACGGATAAATCATTGGCGGTTATTGATACGATTGATCGACCGGGAAGTCCCGAGGCTCATCATTGCTCTGCTCTGACACTGCAAAATTTCTGCATCCGATGTGTTTGTGTATTCTCAGAGCGATTCCCTGCTGGACATGGAGTTCGCAAAGGTGAAATTCTGTCCCCTCTGTTATTTAAAGTTTGCATACATGAACTCGACATAAACATATCTCGGTCCGACTTAGGATGTAATGCAGCCGGTGTTTTCTTAAACCACCTATTATACACTGACGATATATGGTATGGTGTATGGTTCATCATGGTATGGTGTATGGGTCATCATGGTATGGTGCATGGCTCATCATGGTATGGTTTATGGTTCATCATGGTATGGTGTATGGTTCATCATGGTATGGTTTATGGTTCATCATGATATGGTTTAAGGTTCATCATGGTATGCTGTATGGTTCATCATGGTATGGTTTATGGTTCATCATGGTATGGTGTGTGGGTCATCATGGTATGGTTTATGGTTCATCATGGTATGGTGTGTGGGTCATCATGGTATGGTGCATGGTTCATCATGGTATCGTGTATGTGTGATCATGGTATGGTGTATGGCTCACTAAGGTATGATGTATGTGTTATGATGGTATGATGTATGGTACACTTGGTATGATACATGGGTCATTTTGGTGTAGTGTATGATTAATCGTGCCATGGTGTATTGGTCATCATGGTGTGGTGTATTTTTCATCATGGTATGATCTATGGTTCATCATGGCATGGCGCTTTCAGTCATCAGGGAAGGGTGTGCATATATAGATCGTATGGGTTGTCATGGTTTGTTACAGGGGTCATCAGCGTATGGCACACGGATCGTCAGGTATGGTCATCATGGTATGCTGTGTGGGTAATCATGGTATAGTGTATGGTTCATCATTTTATTGTGTATGGATCATCAGTGTATGGTGTATGGGTCATCGTGGTGTGTAGAATAGTTCATCATGGTACGATGTATGGCTTATCATGGCATGGTGTACATATATGGTCCATCATGGTATGGGTATAGTGTATGGGTCATCATAGCATTGTGTATAGTTCATCAAGGGTATGATGTATGGGTCATCATGGTATTGTGTATAGTTCATCAAGGGTATGGTGCATGGCTCATCATTGCGTGGTGTATTGGTCATCATGCGTATGGTGTATGGCTCATCATTGCGTGGTGTATTGGTCATCATGGTATGGTGCATGAATCGTCATGGTATGACGTGTGGATCCTCAAGGTATTGTGTATGGGTCATCATGATATGGTGGGTCCATCATGGCATAGTCTATGGTTCATCGGGGTGTGGTGTATGGGTCATCATTGCATAATGTATGTGTCATCGTGATATGGTGTATGAGTCATCAGGGTCCGGTGTGTGGGTCGTCATGGCATCGTGTATGGGTCATCATGGCATTGTGATGGGTCATCACGTAATGGTGCATGGGTCATCAGGGTATGGTGTATGGGACATCATGGCATAGTGTATGGGTCAACATGACACAGTATATGGTTCATCATGGCATAGCGTATGGGTCATCATGGCATAGAGTATGGGTCATCATGGCCTAGTGTATGGAACATCATGGCACAGTGTATGGGTCATCATGGCATAATGTATGGATCGTCATGGCAGTATATAGGTCATCCTGGCATGATGTATGGGTCATCATGGCATAGTGTATGGGTCATCATGGTATGGTGTATGGGTCATCATGGTAGGGTGTAGGATCCTTCATGGTATGCATTACGGGTCATCTTGGCGCAGTGTATGAGTAATCGTGATAGGGTGTATGAGTCATCATTGTGTGGTGTATGCGTTATCATGGTATACTTCATGGGTCATCAGGGTATGGTTTATGGGTCATCATGATGTAGTGTATGATTTATGAGTAGGGTCCATCATAGCATAGTATTTGGTTCATCAGTGTATGGTATATGGGTCACCATTGCATAGTGTATGGGTCATCATTGTATGGTGTATTGGTCATCATGGTTTAGTGTGCTGGTCATCACGCTGCGTGTATGGGTCACCAAGGTATGGTACATGGTTCATCATGATTTAGTGTATGGATCATCACACTATGGTGCATGAGCCATCAGGGTATGGTGTATGAGTCATCAGTGTATGGTGTATGGGTCATCAGTGCATAGTGTATAGGTCATCATGCTATTGTGTGTAGGTTATCAGGGTATGGTGTATGGTTCATCATGGTATGGTGTATGGGTCATCAGGGTATGGTATATGGGTCAATAGGGTATGGTGTATGGGTCATCTTGGTGTATCGTTTGGGTAATCGCGGTAGGGAGTATAGGTCATCATGTGTGATGAATGGCTAATCATGGTATGCTGTATGGGTAATCGTGGGATGGTGTATGGGTCATCATGTGTGATGAATGGCTAATCATGGTATGCTGTATGGGTAATCGTGGGATGGTGTATGGGTCATCATGTGTGATGAATGGCTAATCATGGTATGCTGTATGGGTAATCGTGGGATGGTGTATGGGTCATCATGTGTGATGAATGGCTAATCATGGTATGCTGTATGGATAATCGTGGGATGGTGTATGGGTCATCATGTGTGATGAATGGCTAATCATGGTATGCTGTATGGGTAATCGTGGGATGGTGTATGGGTCATCATGTGTGATGAATGGCTAATCATGGTATGCTGTATGGGTAATCGTGGGATGGTGTATGGGTCATCATGATGAGGAGTATGGTTGTTCATGGTAATACGAATGGTTTGTCAGGGTATGGCGTATGGGTCATCATTGCATGTACCTATACTCTTATCAATTGAATGTATAATGCATAATCATATGCACCTAGAATGTATATGGCACTTCTACTTCACTGAACAATAATATTCTTTTGCCCATGTATATTATGAGAATAACTTGGGTAGTAGGATAGCCTACGGCAGGCCCTTTTTATTTGCATACATATTAGAATGGAGTGCTTTAGTTGTTTCTTCTGGAATGTACAGGGCCTTGGTGAAGATGAGTGCTCTGACCGCGATTTTCATGATGCTGTTAGAAAATTTAGTTTCATTGGTCTCACAGAAACGTGGCAGCATTCTAATTCTAATATTAACATTTCTGGTTATAAATTTAAGAATTTTAATACATCTAGTATTTCTGACAGGAGATCAAGAGGTGGTAAAGGTATTTTGTATAAAAGTTCTCTTGATGTTCATGTTGTTCATGTTTCTGATCTTATGATAGGAGTGGGGAACGAATCAAACTGTAGTAACACACGGACACCGTGGAGCAAAACTTGCCACCTCGTGTAAATTCGTAATAGTTGCATTGGTTGAGGCTCACGCGCAGATGCTACAAAACTTTTCAGCTATCTCCGGAACGACAAAAAATGAGAGCTGGCACTCCGTGGCTTGTAGTTTATCATATTGGGGTTCTTTTGATAGCACAGTAGCTAATGTTATTCTTGTTACAACTGTCAGCGGTGGTTTTTTCTTTGCCAGAATGAATGACAGATACGTTTGCGGTGTTTTTCCACTTCTGGGGTTTCCTGCGGCCCTCAAAATGGTTGGAATTTTGGAAATGTCTGGAAATGTTTCAATACCATATAACATGTTTTTTATTTCTCTATCGCTCATTCCGATATTAAAAGATGCCAGCATGCTGTATTCTTTACAATAGCATACGAATAAAATTTGAAAGTGCGACATGTTTGGTGAAACCCCGGGTCAAAGGTCTTGTCAAAATAGTCCGTCCGATGCATCTTACAAACGCATGTTTGCAATCTGACTTTCGGCTATTTTCGTACTGACTCTCACATAGAACGCACAAAAAGCCACACGTCGGGAGTCTATGGCGATCACGTTTTATTCCTATGTTCAGTTGAATAATAGTAGCTCTTGCCGTGAAGCGGCATGGTCAACCTCACAGGGTGTAGCCACGTTGAAGAGAGGTTACGCCGAAAATTAATTGTGCGCATGTGTGAACGAGATCCCGTTTTCATTCTCAGAAATCCAATAGGCCAGAGGTCATTTTCGCAGCTATTGAGTTCAAAGAGAGAGAGAGAGAGAGAGAGAGGGGGGTAATGTCGCGTTGAACAATATTTCAGCTATATAGCGACGATCAAACAAGATTCTAATTATTCCAACAAAATCAAGTTATCAACCCAGCAATCCAGAAGTAATCAACAAAACACACCAAAAACATGTACATACATTTAACAAACCGATTTCTCTCAAACCGAAGATACAGTCTTCTTTTATCCGACTAAAACGATCTTCTAGGGTAGCTGCTTAATAAAAAAAATCTCTTACAATCTGAAAATCTATACAGTCGATCAGAATATGTTTCACTGTGAGATCTTCGTGGCATTGAATACAACTTTGAGCTGGTTCCTTTCTTAGTAAATGCCCGTGAGTTACATCGTGTATGGTCGATTCTACATCGCCTGATCAAGGCGTGATCGAAACGTTTCTGGGTGGGCTAGATTGCGCATGTCAGCTGTAGGACTACTTTCTTGCCTCATGACACTACACCCAATCGGAACTCCGTTAGGGTAGATATTGTTATGATATACACTTACTGTCATTCCAGGCAAATTTTTATTAAAACAATGAATGTCGTTTGTCATTTAGAAGCCCTTTCCCCGACATTGCCCTACATTTGGAAAATCCCATTTCAAATCGTGAATTCACCGGTCTAATGACCGACGTGTTAAGGTTGTGACGTCTGCAGAACGTTTCAAAACTCGTTTTTTTGCGAGAGAAATTTCTCGCAAGTTTATTTATAAATATTAGAAATAAGCACTGTACAATATACAATTATTGCATGTTATAGAGTGGGACATCTGGATTTGTCAGCTCGAGACAAGTGATGTACAACGAGCGCGCAGCGCGAGTTGTATATCACTTGTCGAGAGCTGACAAGTCGTGATGCCCCACTCTATAACATGCAATAGTTGTTTTATTATACTGAATGACCTATTTGAATAAAATAGGGACTTTATAATCATGTGAATGAGGATGGTACGGTGAAATAAGCATATCGTGTTCAACACTGCGCGACCGTGTCAAGATCGACTGTTCGATCTCGGCTTGTTTGTCGACTCAATCGCATAATTTGGATGAGTAACGTTCTCTGTGATCTTACGTAGCTTTTCAAAAGATGCCAAATTTATTTCAGTCAATTACCAAATCACATTCACTAATTTATATCACCATCGGGCCGACGTATACACATCAGGTCGACGAAGATACACATCAATCTTCGTTTCGGGGAAAATGTTGGCGCGCGCACTATGGGAGGCAACTTTTGATCCGGCAGATGTCGCCGTGGAATAATTTGTCATGTCCACCGCTCTGCCGTGGTACATGACATTTATTCAACGGTAAAGCAAGATATGACTGCATCATCACTGAACATCACGATTTGTAGAATGACACGTGACAGGCTATCAACCAATGAAAACATTACGAAATTACATGAGGTATAATAAAGAGTTTTATTTACCAAACACGTAGTATACCTGGAAATATTTGAGAGTACCGCCCACATGTATTGTAAATGTATGATTTATGTTTGGCAAATGTGAACAAAAGCAATAGCCATACATAAACGATACATTTTCAATAAGGGTGGGTGGGATTCGCAAATATTTTTAAATATACTAAACGTATGATAGTTATAACTTTCTGTGTAGTGAAGATTGAATACGTATAATTATTATCCTACAAGCTCCATATACTGTGATGCAATAATTTTTACTCTCTTCAAGAAAGTGAAATTTGTGATAGAAAATCGTTTGATAAATTGTGAGTTTTCCTCATATAATTCCCAATCATTTTATTGGTTTCTGATGTTTTTTAAAGAGATGTTCCTTTTTGGACCGTTAGCGGTACGGGCTTCTAATTGGTGGCACTGTATTCCCTAGAAGTCGCTTTTTCGGAACTATGCCATCCACTTTTCTGTAGCTCTGAATAGTTTCGCAACTATCAAGGATTGATCTTGATGATTTTTCAAACTACATTATATGTGCTGCGTTCTAAATCAAATGGCACCGATCCTAGCCATAACTCTAACCCGAAATGTTCATGTTGAAGTAAAGCACTAGTGCTATCAAAAGTTTTGAGATTTCAGAACGCACACATTATGTTCGCAACGGCGAATGATTCGAATCGTTTTGATCTTTTTGAGCTTTGCACCCGTTATAGATATTCATAGCTCTAGCAATTACGGTTCAAAATGGCTTGAAGCCTATTTTTTCTTTCGGATTATTATTTTTCCCGTCATATTTTTCGCAGAAAATCAGCTTGGCAGATTTAGACGAGGATGACTACATATGCGTAAATCTGGCGCATATCCTAAAAAGAACATAATTGGCTGGAAGGTTCAGCGACCACTTATTTTTGGAAACTTCAGGCCGATCAACGCTGATCTTGGTATACATAATATATGGATGGGTGCAAATACATTAGTAGTATACAAAGAGCATTTGGAGGTCACTTGACCTCAGAAATTTGCATATGACCTCTGTGACGTCACGCGACAGCCAATCAGAAGCGAGTATTGTGTCACATGGGTCATGTGTGGTGGTGGGTGGGTGGTGGGTTTAAGATGGCGGCTGTGGTGGTGGGTGGGTGGTGGGTTTAAGATGGCGGCTGTGGTGGTGGGTGGGTGGTGGGTTTAAGATGGCGGCTGTGGTGGTGGGTGGGTGGTGGGTTTAAGATGGCGGCTGTGGTGGTGGGTGGGTGGGGGGGTTAAGATGGCGGACATGGTGGGTGGGTGGTGGGTTTATGATGGCGGCCGTGGTGGTGGGTGGTGGTGGGTTTAAGATGGCGGCTGTGGTGGTGGGTGGGTGGTGGGTTTAAGATGGCGGCCAGGTTTACATGGGGTCATGTGGTGGTGGGTGGGTGGTGGGTGTAAGATGGCGGCTGTGGTGGTGGGTGGGTGGTGGGTTTAAGATGGCGGGTGTGGTGGTGGGTGGGTGGGGTCAAGATGGCGGCTGCCGGTGGTGGGTGGGTGGTGGGTTTAAGATGGCGGCTGTGGTGGTGGGTGGGTGGTGGGTTTAAGATGGCGGCTGTGGTGGTGGGTGGGTGGGGGGGTTAAGATGGCGGCTGTGGTGGTGGGTGGGTGGTGGTCAAGATGGCGGCTGTGGTGGTGGGTGGGTGGCGGGTTTAAGATGGCGGCTGTGGTGGTGGGTGGGTGGTGGGTTTAAGATGGCGGCTGTGGTGGTGGGTGGGTGGTGGGTTTAAGATGGCGGCTGTAGTGGTGGGTGGGTGGTGGGTTTAAGATGGCGGCTGTGGTGGTGGGTGGGTGGTGGGTTTAAGATGGCGGATTGTAGAAAAACGTATAAAAGGAGGCGATTTTTAGGGGAGGGGAGTATTCATTGCACTACCCTGCGGAGCACTCTGACTTATCTGACCTGACCAGCCTGCCTGCCTGCCTGCTTCACCTCTACCCAGCCAGCCAGCCTGCTTGCCTGTTTTGTATGAGCTGTGTAGAACCTTTTACTTTTTTTCATTTTACCAGTGCAAATTCACCAGACTTTTACACCGTAGCAGTTGCTCATCAGCCTGAGTCCATAGTCATGGCGTCATCATCATTTTTAGTGAGGCTTGGAAAGTACCGTGTTCGTCTGATTGATGAGATGCAGCATGTGGGCGAATTATGTGATTTCCTTATGGAGGAAAACATACTTCTGAAACAGCGTGTCGAAGATATCATGGCTGAGAGCCCTCATCGATGGTGTACTGCGCTCTACCCCCTATGCATTTCTAGCCTTCGTGGCGGGGTTGAAGATCACGGGAAATGAAGAACTAGCAGATCTACTTGAAGCCGACGTTATACAAGATGATGATATCTTAGTCATGGATACCACCGAACAGCGTACAGTTAGCAAACGTACGCACCCAGCGTCTGGTGTACCTGCCAAACGCGTTGCACGACCCAAACGACCCCGACTAACACCTTTAGAAATACCTGAGTCAGTGCTTCAGCCAGTACTCCAGCAAGTTCCTGAGCCTGTGAAAGAAGAGGTGCAACTTCCTATGTCTGTGCAGGATATCAATAACATTATTCAGCAGGCCTACCAGGCAGCCCACAAGGACATTTGGGAGCTCTCAGCCTATTTAACTGTGAGTGTCAAAGACAAAGAAGTGTATTTTAACGCATCGGGCTTTAACGACCCGGTAGGCATATTGCCATGACCTTAGACACCTGGCAAAAACTGGAGACCCTTGATTACGCCATCGATGCGGTTATTCGCGACCAGGGGAGTGACGAAGCGAAATTTTATGTGGGTGACGACATCTTTGTCGGCTGTGCCTATTTCAACGACCAGCTCCTGGTGCATATCCGTAAATGGAAAATGAGGTTAGATACGCAAGAGCGTGTTCCTTGTCCTCAGGGTGTCACCTTGAAATTAACGGCGTGGCGGAAGTTGCAGAGTGTCACAGCTACAATTCGTCAAGCTCTGGCTTACCAGGTGTCTCACCATATTTATAAGAAGTACATCGACACAGTCCTGGATCTTATCAGACCTCACATTCGACACTTGCGTATCCAAGCATGTGCAGGCTGTGAAAATAACAGTCCGATAAACCAGCATACGTGTGTGGACACTAGTGTACCCTCATACGCACTGATCACTGAGGCACTACAGGCCGTCACCGAGGCGCAAATTGCCCTGGCAGTGGAAGCTGCCTGCCCTCCCAAAATTCCACGTGAAGAGATTACTACCTACATCTACGTGCACCAGGGGCGGAAAGACGATGATGAGTTCAAACAAGTCTTGTTGCAGAACTGTTGAACAAGTGTGATGTTGAAAAACATTTACCGTATTCCTACACGTTCATTGAAGTGGCTTGAGAGCGTATAATTGTATTAAAAATTCACAGTTTTTTTACTGTTAATTGTATTAAAATTCAATACTCAGAGTTGAACACGTTCATTCTATTGTCTTGTTGTATAAATATTGAGCATTTTCAAGTTTTATTGCATTGGAACATTCAGACATTATCATCTGCCAGTCTTGCTCAAGCTGAAAATACGGCTTCTCTCTTCACGTATTCCTACACTATGTTCATTTTATGTTCATTGTGCATTGAAGCGCCTTCATAGCGTATAATTGTATTAAAATTCAATACCCTGGTGAACACGTTCATTCTATTTGTGTTAATAAAAAATAGTAGAAAATTAAAAAATGGTTGTTAGTGTTCATTCTTTTTTTCTTTTTTTTTTAAATAAGTAGTCCCTAGATAAAATGGTCCGATGGGGTCGAGTGAGGTATCAAAGTGAAGCTTAGGGGAGGGGGCATCGGTTGGGCTGGGGGTGGGGTTGAACTATACCGTTTAGGTGTATTGATGATAATAAAATTTAAAGATCACATGTCCAACACATACTCACATAATGAAAGCAAGAATCGAACTTGCGACCCTCGAGATGAAGGATACCCGTCCAGGTTTCATTTTTTTGAGGTGTACTGAAATACTCTCTCTAATTTATGCCACGGTATCTATTTTTACATCTAGGTTGAAGATTTATATCGACACTGCTACACACTTTTCGAGATGTGTTTTCACTTTCGATGAAAGCACAAAAAAGTCTAAAATGAGTCTAAAAAAATTCACCTACGCTAATATTTTCTAGTGTTTTGTAGAATATAGATTCGCGTTCATTTCTATTTCGTCAAGAAAAAATGTTTGTAGAATATAGATTCGCGTTCATTTCTATTTCGTCAAGAAAAAATTTTCATCTCGAAAATTGGCAGATTGAAATGTTCTCTCTCATTTTATGCCACGGTATCTATTTTTACAGCTGTCAACTGTTATGGTTTGGTCACAATGTTGCCATTTTCTCCCCTATATTTAGCGTCCACAAAAAGAAGAGTATATTACAGCAATTATGTTCAAGAAAACACTCCGCTAGAAAATTGTCTTCAAATTGTCTGTTGTTGTGGGAGTATAAAAAAATCCTGGTCAACAGGGGCGCGTATATTTCGTGCGACGCTATGTTGCCAATGCATTGAAATTTGAATAGGTTGTCTGCATGGGTTTCAACGCAAGTATAGTACTAAAGTCTAGCTTACCTGATAAAAGAGTTTAGTCCAGATGTATACCTATATTCCATACTCCCGGGCGTTTGATGCATATCTGGGGGCTGTTTTTTTCCTAGGTGGGTATAACACACCATGAAGCCTTCATCACGATGCATTCGTATCCTAAAAAAATATGGGTATCACCACGAATCTCATTCCATATATATTTTTTCGAAATTCACAGATATTTCCATCGGTAAATCCGGTGTTCAGTATACCACATGGATGAAATGAACGCACTAAACTATGAAGCTAATGATTTTGGTCAGCGGCACACACATGCTCCCTGGTTTGGTGTCGACATCCCGGCGGTTTTCTGTTTCTTGGCTTGTCACGGATTTTTTCGAAATTCACAGATATTTCCATCGGTATAAATCCGGTCTTCAGTTTACCACATGAATGAAATGAACGCACTAAACTATCAAGCTAATGATTTCGGCCAACGGCACACACACACACGTTTCCTGGCTCTTCCTGGTGTCATGGTGTCGACACCCCAGCGGTTTTCTGTTTCTGGGGTGTGACGGTAGATGAATTTCTCCCTCCCATACACCCACGTGGGGTGGGTGTGGCAAAACAGAGGGTGTTCAGCCAATGAACTATAAGAAAAAATATGTGTGTGCATATTAATAAACCACGTTGGCTGTATAGGTCGTAGAAAATGAGCGCCTAAAAAATGAACACATTTCATTACACTGTTGCGAATTGTTGCGAGTGCACGTGTGACTCAGTGCGTTTTCATATCCCGCTATAGTATTTCACAGAATAGAATATCGGCTTATAAATTTGTGGTGGTGTGGATAATTCGACAGTCTTCAAGGGGCCCTCCTTGAAAGTCTGAAAGATTTTTCAGTTTGATGAAAACATTATTTTTCGGCTACAAATAAATAATGCGTGAATTCTGATAGAACGTGAAACAATGTTTTATTCAGGTGAACAATTACTATATATTACGTATACAAGGTAATTTCAATAATACAAACAAGTCAATTCAATTCTTTTTATTGCTCGACTCAATTTACCTGGATACTTAGCAATGAGAGTCCACTGATTTGTTTAGCTGTAGCTGAGTTCCTACATAAAGTGTCTATCTTCCTAAGTGACACCAGCAGTAAGCAAAGCAAAATATAAACCATGGTACTTGTATATTACATGATATATCGTTTAGTGGTATGTATCTCGGGTATGGGGAGGGAGTGAGCAAAATGAGGGGTGGGCTGTTTTGATAGGTAATGTTGGAATTTTTGTAATGTTTTGATTGTTGACTCCTTGCGGGCGCTTTGATTAGCATAAATAAAGTTCTATTCTCTCACATATAGAGTATGGCAAATGCCATAATAATAACAAAATAATATAAAAGACAATGGATACAGAGATAAAATTTATATTGCATAAATTCCTGCGGGAAATAGGAAGTACACATATAAGAGAATATTGTCTTGACGTAAAAAGTTTGGACATTTCATATTTACGGAGATATGGATTTTTATAACTGAGCCGGTTTTTCGTGTAAACCATCGCAGCGAAAAGGGAAACGGCTGTCATCTTCGTTTTGCTATGTCACAAAAAGTGCCCGAATTACTTATTCCTAAATGATTTCATGACGAATCCAACTAAGGTTAGCAAGCATACATATTTTACGATATTGTCAATAACTGTGAGCACATAAGACGTTCTGGTTGATGAGATCTGAATTTTTGAAGTTTGGCAATTTTCTGACTTCGAGCTTCGAATACCCGCCGCCATATTTGTTGGAAGCCGGTTTTTCGTTTGTCATGATGGAAAATCATTAATTAATCATATTTTGAGATATATTTCTCAAGACAACCTTGTATTCATTGAAAATATAATTGTTCAGGCTTACATTGCTAATTCGGTTGCTGCCTTTGAGGTAATATTTTTCCTTAGATCGGCAGTTGTTTCCGCCCATGCGATGAGAAAATAGGCCTGATTTCGCACGTAGTTTTCGTGCACACGTCTCGCACAAGTTCTCGCAATAAGGCCTGTACGAAAATTTGAGAGCGGCCAACATGAGTTTGTGTGTGATAGAAGGATAGCTTACGTTTATTTCGCCTACATTATCGGTTTTGGCCAAGACACGGCCTCGGTGGAAACTGCGTTGTTGATATTTCGGTCATGACGTCATCATTTGTTCAAATTTACCGGGAACCCCCTTATATGGTTTTAGCAACAGTTACGTAGCGTAGGGTGGCATATATTATCTTTGGGTTGGGCCTGGTTATTTTTTTTTTAGCATGTTTTTTATCGTGGTAGTACCACGTTAATTCAAATGAACAAATGAATTATTCCAACCATACAACTCTGGTTGAAGTTAACATCTTTATAAAGCAACAACATGGTCGTGGCTCAATGGAAACGCATTGAGCTGTTGATCGAGAACACCTGGGTTCGAGTCCCACCTGCGCAGACTTTGTTCTCCCCTTATTATTTTTTATTTTATTATCTTGCAGGAAACAATTTGCGTCCAGTGTTGAAGCTGTCCTGGAACGCCGCTATGAGATTCTTTTGCATACCAGCTGATTGAAACAAACTACAATTTCTCAAATAATTTTCCCTATGTTTACATCGTTTGTACGCTATCATTTGTCAAATCATTTGAATACCTGCATTTGACAATAAAACGGAGAAAAAAAAATAAATAAATAAATAAAAAATAATAAATAAATAATAATAATAAAAAAAATAAAAAAATAAAAAATCGGCGAGTAGTAGACGAAGGGAAAATTGGGAAGTACTGACCATGCCCCAGAATACTTCATATGCATATCACGGCCTTAAGGCCTATGTAAGATGTAATCTACTTCACAGTTTAGTAGTATAAAAAGCGCAAGTCCTATTGACCTTGCCCCTCCAAAGAAATAAAATCGGCTCTATTTTACAGGAGTATATACGCAGGTCACGTGGGGGTTGTGACGTCACTTCCGGGTTTTTCACTAAAACTGCCTCCAAACATAGAAGAGTTCCTAATGTTTCCTCTTAGACGTCCGTATGTTCAACCCTCCGGGTTTTGTTTTTCCCGGCGCGGCCCCGCCCCGGCGCCCCCCAGCGCGAGCGGCGTGCGCGTCATCACGCGGGTTGTCCGGAAGTGCGCGTCATCCCCGGCAGTGCGCACGCGCGGATCAAAAGGTCACCTGTCAAACGGTCTCCCTTTCGGCAAGGTTCGGAGAATACAAAGAACTTATAGTCATAATCTATACGTGTTGGACGAGATCCGACCCTTACAACCGGATTTTGGTAACCAAAACTATGTGCGCAGCTACCTGAACCTGTTTACAGCCACAGGACAAAACAACCAGGACGAAGGAAATACCATCACTCGACGAGACTTTTACCGCGGGTACACGTTGTTCGCCTTCGACCTCACCCCCACCTTGGAACACGATCATCAACTGGCCTTGCTGAAGAAAGGAAACCTACGGTTGGAACTGTGTTTCGCCACCGCTCTAGCCCAGACCATTAACGTGATTTGCTACGCCGAGTTTGATAACGTCATCAGCGTGGATCAGCAAAGAAACGTGCTGTGTGACTACGCCAACTAGAGTCATGGACAGCTGATGGGCATACTCCAGCGAGATCCGAAGATCCCCTTTCGAGGTGTGTTTCCACGCAATGTGTTTCCCACCCACTCCACCACCCCAGCAGCCTACATCCTGAATACAGACCCGGGGTGTCGACCCGGTGAACATTGGGTAGCTGTGTACGTGGACACCCTAGGCCAAGGCGAATACTTTGATTCCTACGGACTTGCACCCCTACATGCCGATTTGATGAAATTCATGGACGTCTCTACTACAATGTGGCGTTGGAATACTCAAAGATTACAAGGACCCTTGAGTAGTGTGTGCGGACAGTACTGTGTGTTTTATCTCACTCACCGGAGTAGAGGACATTCTATGCCAACCATCGTACACATGTTTGATGATTATTGTCAAGCCGAAGACCGTGATGTCCTGGTCTATGACTGGACGGCCTCTCGTTTTAATGTGCATGCTCCATTTCTCTGGTTAACTTAAAATGCACTGCGCGCAGGCCACTTGTTTTTTTATTATCACGTTATTGTTATGACGTTGTTGTTCTGACGTTCATTGATGTTGAATAAAAATTGATGAAAAAACACAAAAAATTATGGGGGTTTGACTTATTTTTTTTTATTTAAGTCCACAAGAAGGTATAGAATAGGTACAAATAGAATAGTAGTGGTGGTAGGATTAAGGTACAAAAAAGTTCTGTCAGGAGTAGGATTCGAACCTACGCCAGCTCTTCGCCGACCAGCACTTAATACCGGCGCCTTAGACCACTCGGCCATCCTGACTTTTACATTTGTGTATCAACAGTTATAGTTCGACATTGTTCACAAGTCCAAGTAAGTGGTGCTCACACCATCGGCCAACACTTTTCGTTTCGGGTAAAAGAAAGTAAAGGCGTCTCGTTGCTGAATGTACGTCCGCATCTGGTGATCTACCACCGGAAATCCTCGGTTAGTACCACTCGCACTGGCCTGGCTTTGCAGCACGTTCAAGTACAAGGCTTTGTCGATGTTGGGATCGCGCCGGCTCACCCCTTTGCAGCTAAACTTATTTTCGTCTCCTCCTCCGTAACAGTAATACGTCTTGGAGGAGAGACCAATCATAGCATCCCCACTCCACTCCAGCTTGAACAGGCCCGGCGTACGCTTATCGTACTGGTAATGGTCACGTCGAGGTAGCCACTGGTCGCGTTCCGCTTCATACTGGGTACGTAACTCCGGTTTCACCAGGGACTCCCAATCCGCATTAGAGACGGCCATGTAGGCCGAGTCCGTATCCATCTCCATGAGTTGCCAGTCTGATGGATTAAAATACACACCCATGAAATCATACAGAAACTGCAGCATCCTCAGCTTGGCCACCTGATATACCATACATCCAATCTGCAGGGGTAGGTTGTAACGGATAGTCTTCTTGGCTGAAGTGACTTCATAGGTGTCGTCATCGATGACCTCCACGGACCGAAACAGAGGAGAATTCACTTTTTTGCGGGCTTGGGCAGTAGTACAAATGTTCACGTTGACGTGTTTATCCTGGTTCGTAACCGTTTTTCCATAATAACCATTGCCCGTCAACTTCCAACATTCACCGATGATGGCCTCACTCGGGTATTCATCACCTTGACGACGGGCCGACGTCACGATGTCGGCATTCTCCGCAAAACAAGCGTCGGGTACGTACTGTATCACTTGGTATATTTGGGTAATTTCCAAACCGTGGTTCATGTACCACTGCAGTAAGGGAGTGCCCAGCAAGATTTTCCCGGCCCACATACTACCAGTCAACATCCGTCGAGGTTGAGGCAAACACTCGTGTTGCTCCGCATAGGTCCTCATGGTGTCCCCAATATCAGCCCGACCCACCAGCGTGTTCTTAAAGATGGGAGGGCACATGCAAATCACATTCGACAAAGCCGTAGAGGTCCCCCGAACGAATGGCGTCGAACATCTGTGGCAGACTCAGAAGTCGCCGACGACTCAAGGGGTACTCGCGCTCTTTTAGGAAACGTCGTAAATGGGGCAGGGCCTGGCACATCGTGTGAAATTCACACTCCCACATTTCAATCCGATGGTATCCTCTCTCTTTCACATAATCACCGTTCTCCACCACTTCTTCCCGTAATTCTTCCGGTGTTTTTCCACGTCGTTCGTTGAAGCGTCCAGCGCTGAAATGGCATCCGTGGCCGTGCCAATAGCAACCGTAAAATTGGAATACGGTGGGTGTGCTACCCACCAGGGCAAACCCATCGACGGGAAGTCGACGATCTCCTATGCGCTTCTCTGTGGCGTTGGTTTGGTGTCGTATATAAATTCCCCGTCGATAGGCTTCCCAATCCAACCACTGATCAGCCAGATGCTTGTAGGGTGTACGTTGCGGTGTAAAATGCCGATCTTCCGCCAACCAACGTGTATAATGGCCACTGGGCATAGGTTGGGCCAGCGACCACAGGTACAAGGCATTCGCATCGAATCCGATGATCTTAGCACAGGGTTTTCCACTGGGGAGAGTAGTGACGTCCTTCTCGTGATAACGGTGAAAAATAAGACTCGGTCCGCCGACAATGTTCTGCTTTAGACAATCATGCATGTCTGCATCTTTTTGCTGTATCAGCGAGAAGTACGTAGCACACTCTGGAAAAAGATGGCGAAGCGCCACACCCGGTAAACTCAAGCACTCCTTGAAGATGTCGACGTGCATTTGGCGACGAAAGAGTTGCACCATTTTCTCGGTAGCTTCCAGGAAAGGAACCACATCTAGGTTATTATACCATATCAGGAAATCTCGCAAGGTGTGCATATGTTGATCGTTCCATACCTGCTGTAGTTCCCGGTACGTGTCTTCCGGACATTCCACTTGCTTCAAATCATCAAAGAAGGCGTGCCGGGGTGGCAACTGTGTTTCCTGCAAACGGTCGAGCGTTGATATATACGTGTAAGGGAACCTCCCTTTGGTTTGTGCACAGTTATATGCCTTGACCCACTGATCATAGCTACAATTAGGAGCTAAGTAGTTCCGTACATCCAGGAAATGCAGTGATGTGGTAGTGAGGGCCATATGATTATTGATCTTCTTGATCACGGACTTGAGGGTATTCGACTGGGCCAAGTAGGGGTAAAGAAATTCCTTCACCATGTTCAAATCATAGCGTCCCGAATTGAAACCTAGCACCGGTAACTGGCCTAGATATTGTAGGAAGCGCACTTTCAATTTCTCCGCATACGGTTTCGGTAAAGGCACATCCTGCGACTGCAGGAGCTGCGACTCGGGCTCCCACTCGGACTCGGACTCTTCATCGTCACTAAACGCTACACCCGGTATAGGAATCCGATCGTCCAGCTGGTCCAGTACGTCCTGGAACTTGGACACCAATAGTTCTGTACTAGCCGCACTGACTTCCTCTAAATACTCCATCATGCGGATGATCAACTCATGGGAATCCCCCGTGGACACGAAACATACCGGTACAGCGTCATAGCCAGGTACGTTGCTGGAAATACTGACACTCAGAGGAATATGGCGCTGCGTCCACTGCGTTTTCGCTGAAAACATGTCCATGGGCTCCAACAGGGCCTCAAAATCGTAACACGCCCGGTAGGGAAAATAACGATCCACCTCCGGTATGATCACACCCTCATCGGCCAGTTCCTGGAAAATAGTAGGCGCATTATGATACACACCACCCGGATATACTCGCTTGACACTGTTGTCACAGATTTTCTGGTGGCGATGTAAGTCGGTGGAGCGGTGAAACACCCGATGGCATTGGGCACAACTGAAAGACTGAGCGTACTGGCTCATATTGTAGATCAGCGAAAAATGACTGACGCTATTGTCGTCGAACACATTGACTTTCATTGTAGCAGCATACCGTTCTGTTGAACGACGAACCAATTCAGCCACAAATGTATCCTCCTGGCATCGTAATCGGTATACAAAGATATTGATGTTGAACGGTGTTTCCACGTCATCCAAATTCTTGAACGGAACTCCACGGAAGTGCCGCTTATCCAAGTCTTGCGGCTGTAAATACTGTTCCCAATAGTCATTGGCCACTCTGTCACAACGCTTGGGGTTACACTCGTCCAGATGCACGGCCAAACACCGAAACAGACATTTCCGGTCTTTGTAGGGCCCCTGTTGCCTTCCTGTTAATGCATACAGGCCGGGTCGATGAAGCAACCACGGGGGTAGTAGTACAGGAGCACCGATAGGATGATCTCTCATTTTCGTGACGAAAAATGTGACGTTGGTCACCATTTCCACAAGCCATTGGGTATTGGGGCGTTGCAACCGGGCCCATTCCAATGGATCCAACGTAGTCAATTGGTCGATGAGTGGCTCCAGAGAAATGGCATCCGTCACCGTGAACGGCTGATCAAACACATAGGTATTATTGCTGGGATAATAATACCGCAGCTGGTCCGTCTCCTTGTGCCGTAAAATGTACCCGAATGTGATATTCAACTTGAACGCTGTCACCTGATCTGTGAAAATGTTCTCGGCATAGGTAGACAAATACGTGAGGTCCTGCAGTCGATAGTTATACAAGTCCAATAGACGACGGTCACGGTGAAAACAATGGCGTATGGTAGCCCAGTGACGTCGATAAATGTCCCTGACACGCTCGTCTTCAGGCAAGACTTCAACCGGAGGTGCTGCTGGGTCCCAGGGAAAATCTTCTCCACGTCTCATGCTTTCGTGTCATACAAGCGGGTAGGCAAGCAGGCAGGCAGGCAGGCAGGCTGGTCACGTGAGTCAGGTAGGTAGTGCAATGAATACTCCCTACCCTAAAAATCACCTCCTTTTATACGTTTTTCTACAATCCGCCATCTTAAACCCACCACCCACCCACCACCACCACAGCCGCCATCTTAAACCCACCACCCACCCACCACCACCACAGCCGCCATCTTAAACCCACCACCCACCCACCACCACCACAGCCGCCATCTTAAACCCACCACCCACCCACCACCACCACAGCCGCCATCTTAAACCCACCACCCACCCACCACCACCACAGCCGCCATCTTAAACCCACCACCCACCCACCACCACCACAGCCGCCATCTTAAACCCACCACCCACCCACCACCACCACAGCCGCCATCTTAAACCCACCACCCACCCACCACCACCACACATGACCCCATGTGACACAATACTCGCTTCTGATTGGCTGTCGCGTGACGTCACAGAGGTCATATGCAAATTTCTGAGGTCAAACGTCCTCCATTTACGCTTTGTATACTACTGACGTCCATGATGCTCATCCATTAACATCAGATGAGTTGTTTGAGCTGATCTGTCATCACAGCTCCCGAGCTAGCGTATCTAATTCCGCTTAAGCCGGTGCTAGGGGCCGTGTGGATACTTCATAATCTCCACATGAACAGCTGCAATAAAACTGCGGCTGAGATACTAAGGCTACGTCCGAGATTCCACCGTATTCTCGTTTCTGAATGTTGGGTGTCGACAATTTATTTCCTGTAGAGTCATATGGTTGCTTTTTAGTCGCTAGACGCCGTCAATTTTTCCCACCTCTTGCATACCGCTTCAATTTACGGTTTTGATTACGTCAAGTCCGTTTTGGTCGCCATTGTTTCAAATATCACGCCATTCTACCCGTAATATCGGCAGGAAGCTTCTGACTTAGTTCCGTTATCCTGGGTCATCCGGGTCGTGGACAATGTCTTCTGGTGCAAAAAAATGCCCACGTTTAAAGGCAGGACAAAGTGGTTTATACTGGCTCCCAATACTACTGAACTGAACTACTTGAACTTATGAATATCATCTTGGCTTAAAACTTGTGATAACAATGTTTCCGGCGCAACAATTGAACGCTTCCGCTGAATAGAGCTCATAGGAAAGTTATTAGCTCTGTTTTGTAGGCCTACTGTTCATGCTCATTGTAGAATCAGGGGCGTCAACCCCTCCAATTCTTTACTTCTCGAAAAGTCGAAAAAAGCTTGCTGTCGTTCAAGCACACACTTCAGGAATCCAGGAAGATCTCTGAACATTGCAACTCGTGTCTCTTGATTGAGGTAGCCGCCATTTTTAGGGCGCTTCCGGAAAATGAGTGCACCCCCCATCTAAAAAATGGCGACTTCTTCAATCAGACCACGCGTTATTTTCAGATCATGTGATCTTCATTCACTGTGAGAACTAGTAAGGGGTGACAAGCCAAGCTAAATATCGTATTTTGATTAATACCAGATTCATAATAACCCATCCCCATCTTTACTTGTTGCTCATCTAAAGCTGAGACAAACAACCCCGTTTCCGTGTCCTGAGTATTCATCAATCACAGAGATTCTCCGCGATTTAGGGATGTACGTTTGAAAACGTAAGGTCAGGTTATAACTGAGTGGGGAGTACAGGCTATCCGCGAGACATTATGGACAAAGAAAAGTATCCTGGAATTGATCGATATACATCTAAATAAATTTTATTAATGTTAAACGATTATCATCATGTTTTTTAGAGAAAAAAATATTAATCTGACGAAACAAGTTAAAATATATGACTTGATGAGTTTTGCGTATACCGTACACCTGTCGCCTTCACTGCAAAGTTAGACGAGCTAGATGTTTGACCTTGATCTGCCTATGACTATGCTTTTGAACACGGAAACCCAGGTCTCAGGCTCAGATCTGTAATCAGTGGAATTACGATGGGGAGCGTTTATTTTTTAACTAGCTTTAATCTGATTTATTCTTAAACGTAACGTAATGTCCGGGGAGAAATGGTTACCAACTATTGCCTTAAAATTCTTGATATCCTTTACTCAGAACATCAACCATATTCCTCACTGGGAGGGGGGAAAGAATAGCGGCTACATTATTCTCACTTTTTCTTGACCATTATTGTCTTTTAATCAGCCAAGTTGTCCTTTTAAATTAGTACACATATAGTTCCAATTCAATTAAAATGACATCGATTGTGTAACCCAAAATCAGACGCATTCGATATGAACAATATTCAATGGATATTTCCAACAATACTTGGAAATAGTTACATGGAACCGGTGTCCGGTTCCTAATCTTCATTATACCAAGTCAATTTCAGTTTCCACTTTGAACTTGCCTTGATATATCTGACAACCTACAAAATCCGAAGTGTAATTTTTCATCTACGAACGGACCAATCAGAACCCACATGCCGATAGTGTGTAGGGTGACATATTCCTCAACTAGCTACGTCATTTTTCCTGATATGGTGGTTGTGTTGGTCCAATATATACATGTAGGTCAGCCAACCTATAACGCTCTTCTATGACACATTTCGAAATTCAAACGGATTCGAGGTCACTGACGTCTCGTGTCTATTTATAAGTAGTTGGAACAATGAAGGTGGTCAGATATCAAGGCAAGTTCGAAGGGGTAACGCAGAAAATTGCTTAGTGTAATGAAGATGGGTTTCCTGTCTTAGGGCTACTGTTCGGTTGTTTGTTGCTATCCTATGCCATTGACAACACGGAACTTTAAGATGGCTTCATCAGTCAGGTTTTATTTCCAGTTCATTTCCATTTCAATCAGTGACAAAATGAATAGATCCGCGATGCGTAGTGATCCAGATCCAAGCTCTCAGTAACCAAGGTGATGGATTACACAGTCACGACTCATCTATCGTTCAAAAATTCCAAGAGCGTTATACGCCTACAAGTAGAAACACATATAATAAGACTACAAACCATCAAAGATAAACTGACCTGAAGTAAAGGTATGAAACGACGCGAGAGACCCCGAAAACCTTTTCATTTTTGTATTTCCTCTATACGCAAGAAATTTGAGACAACCGGTATTGGCAAAATATATCTTTTCAAACTGTAATACATGTATTCACATAAACACTATTGAAGTACGACTAAAGCCACCTTAGCTTCGCAGATCACTTGAAGATTATACAGTTCCCTTAAAATTATAACCTTCAACACCTTAGAAACGTTTTTTTGGAAGCCATCCTTGACATTTGTTGTACATCAAGGTAAGGATCAAATGCACACTATGCAAGCCATGCCAGTAACTCTTTCAAGTTACAATTCTGGTCACAATTGATTCTAACAGTCTATCCGGAGTTGTTCACTTTTAACACACGATCTGGCTTATGAATATTTATTCGTTTCTCATTTGGAATCAATTGAGCTCTTGTGACATTTCAGAAAGCTAAGAAGGAAATATTCTTGGGAGATTTGCTTTCGCAGATGAAGAAGAAAAATATCCTTCTTCAAACGATGGAAAGAGCGAGTGAGAAAAATGTCAACTCGGCCATACCAGTACCATGAAATTTTTAGTTAAAGTTGTCATACATTGTATCCTTTGAACAATACCACTTCTCTACCACACGCGAACAGAAAAATCATTACTAGTGAAACAAAAGTAAAGGAAATTATTGCGGCAACGGAGCTTCCGATACCACACTGGCGTAACAGGTGCCTTTAGTACGCATCGTCACCCATCAAAACCGTTACTATCCAAAATTTCGCATATAACCTTCATAAATATTTACAGAACAGTCCTTCAATGGTGGATATTTGATTAAATCGACCTATGACGATATGGGTAGAGATTAAATAACCAATACTGCAGGAGATGTATTGAGTCACCGAAACTTCGTGATATGACTCAATGATTGTTGAAATCGTACTCACTCGCTCAGTCTGTATTGATTAATGTAGTCCTGGTTGATCGGGTACACTCTCAGAAATATTCAGGGAATAATCCTGAATAGATCAGGCTGCACATCCACAACTCGATTTCAGGGATTTTACCTAAAATCCAGGGATAATTTCCTGAAATTCAGGTATATCATCCATGAATTAAAGCTAAAATACCAGAATTTTAGGGGATTTTACGTACCTGAATAGGGTCGGGAACTTACTAATCAGGGTGGTAAAACCTGAATTTCAGGGAAAATCCTCTAATTCAGGGATCTTTTATTCTGAAATTCAGGAAATTATCCCTGGATTTCAGGTAAAATCCCTGAAATTGAGTTGTGAATGTGCAGCCTGAATCTATTCAGGATTATTCCCTGAATATTTCTGAGAGTGTAGGACTAATAAATTTCCTTAAAATATTTTCGTGATTGTCACTGATCCCATTACCGTGGCTCTAAACGCACGACATGAAAGGGAATCAGCAACGTTCTGATGAGTCGCATGTGAGGTCGCGGGTCATAAGGTTAAATTCATATGTAATGTTGGTGAAACTATCATAATTGTTGCCGTTTCCCTTTAAAGACCCATTAAATGAATGTACTTACATCTTTCAAGTAAACATAAGCTTCGTCAAAGTCAACCTCCAGATTCGCTGAAAATAAAGCAAACCATATTTCCTGTATTATATATATTTACTCTTGGCAAATGTAATGTACATTAAAACCTTTGAAAACCGACACTTGTGTAAACCGACCAACTTCTAAATACCGACATTATCCATGCTTCGAATACTAAAAGCATTTTGAATCTTGATAAACCAGAATCCTGTCAAACCCGCCACTATATTGGTCCCAAGGTCGGTATTGACGACGTCTGGCGACTAAAAAGGAACCATATGACTCTACAGGAAAGCATTCGTCTCCCCGAGAATTCGGTATATTCTTGGACGTAGCCTTCCCCGAGAATTCGGTATATTCTTGGACGTAGCCTAGAATTCCGTATATTCTTGGACGTAGCCTAAATAGTATCTCAGACGCGCTTTTATTGCAGCTGTTCATGTGGAGACTATGAAGTATCCACACGGCTCCTAGCGCCAGCTTAAGCGGAATTAGATACGCTAGCTCGGGAGAACGCCTGAACATGAACTGTTTTAAGGCGTCTGGTTTCACGATGTCCGTCCACTGTATTGAGTACGGCTCTCTCTTTTCTGGACAATATTATTTATTTCGATTGACCTAAATCGTGGGATACAGAACATAAATGTTTATATAACGGTTACAGACCTACTTTCTTCGGGTGATGAGCACTTCCGAGGATGTCGGCTTATCACCACACAAAATTAATGCAATAATCCTTGATGTGTTAATCAACCAGCTAATCTCGCAGCTTCTCAGGATGGTTCAAATTAGGAGCGAACTCACGGATTCCCAGGAACAATTTTAGGACAATGCTCCGACATTGCTGAAGACCACGTTCCTCCTTACCTGTCAGTTACGGACTTCCAAATCAATATAGCAGATACAGTGACATTATTTTTTATTATCAAGAAGGCATTGTGAGAGGTTATGGGTCCAGTTGAAGCTCATTCTCGTAGTCCGAATTAAACGCAACATATAAAGTTGGTAGGTAAAGATGACGGCACATTGACATGAAGTCATATAACTCGACAGGTAAATATTCTAACTGCATATCTAAACACTTCACAAGAACCAAAAATGACCCAAGTGATGATTTGTATCGTCACGCTTTTATTGCATATGTTCATGTAGACATCTTGAATGGCATGCCCCCACAGCTCCTAGTACCATCTTGAGCGGTATGAGATACAAACATGCCAGAGCAATGATGTAATAGCCCTATAAAGTCACCTGATGGAAAGTAAATGAATTGAAGCGGCCTAGCATCACACTCCGTGAGATCCCCGGTGCTTTCCTTAGCAAACCAGGATTGCTTCCATAGGAACCACAGAGCTATCGACAATTCGGTCAGTCAGTCAGTTTTGAATTTGGATGGCGCATGCAATCCGTTAGGATTATGCGCGCCATCGACAATTCGGCAAACGATGACAGATTTTTATAGGTTTTAAGATATGGCGATTCTGACTTGTAAACTTGCTGGATGCTTGTTCGGGACCCTTGCCAACCTGGCATTGTCACTTGTGACTATATTTTATTTTTGAACGTCTTCCCAAATTTTCAAAGGTCTGCTGTATTTTTGAGGGTGTTATACTTCTAAAGCTCTTGCATACAGAGGCTCAATCGAGCAAAATATTTCACGGATACTTTCATTTTAATGACTTACGAGAAGCGGTAAAGTGTTTTGTTCGTAGGGATCATTCTGCATTGGTTTATTCAGCAGTGACCTGGACCACTCTGCCTACCACAAATACGCATCCGCATAAGTTACACTGAAATAGTCCAAGATCCAGAACCGACATTCAATACTCAGCCGTCGTCCATAAAAGAATTTTCGCATCAAATTTGAAACACCTATTTCATATGACCCTCTGTTAAAAAAGTACAAGCTTTCCCAAAACAGTGAAGTATAATTATCAAGAATTGGAACGCTGCATCTATTTTAAACCCTGTTTTAACTGTATATATTGCCCCCAACCCGTTCTGAAACTTTTCGCTGACGCGGAAAACATCGGCATGTAATAATAACGATAACATCAACCTTGAAACTCCTAGTTTATTTTCAACTATGCGGATTGTTCTCTTATTTATTAGGTATTAGAAAACCTCTATCTCCAGGACATCCATGCATTTCTGGATTCCAACAACAAATTTGCTTATGCGGGCTTTAGGTTATCGAACGTCCAACTGCTGGCTGGTGCGATATGTCGGTTTGTTCCCAGTTGCATAACCCAGCATACAGTGTAATAAATATACTCCGACTTTTACGACCAGACGGTAACTGATTCAATATCGTTGCGGTCACACATTGATCTGTCTCGCATGCGTATCAACCTTTGCACGACTGGAATAAACTCCAGAAACAGAATTTGCTTTGTGTCAGAAAGCTGGCGATATTTCTGGGTAAATCCCTGCTTGTAGCACATTTTTAAAAGTATAGGGAGATCGCGTGCCCTTTCTATACTACTCATCGCGCACTACACATCGCGCATGCGCAGTCGACCCATTCTACTGTAGGTTGCAAGCCTGGCCCATGGAATCTCAGGTAGTGAAAACTCCAGGTCTCTCGCCTCACCCTATTCCGCGCCACACCTATGCGACCCGCTGTGCAGTGAGTAAAGCGGAGGAGGAGGAGGAGGAGGAGGAGTAGGAGGAGTCGGACACGCCACGGATTATACTAGGTAGATAGATGAGTTACTAGTGTCTGAACGAAACGAGCGAAGGTATAGGCTGACCTGCCGACTGAACTGGGCAATATACCTAAGCCTAACGACGTTTTATCCCTCTTTCAAAAGTAACTGCTTGATAAAAAGAATCTCTTACAATCTTAACTTCTATATAGTTGATCAAAATATGTTTCCTGTGAGAACTTCGTGGCATAGAATACATCTTGGGGCCGGTTTCCTTTTTTAGTAAATGTTCGTGAGTTAAACGGGTATTACCGGTTCTACATCACCTGATCATGACTTGATCGAAACGTTTCTAGCTACTCGGATGAATATATCCTACAGGTTTTGAAACTCGCGAAGTTTGTCATTATCCACATCATCACGTAAAGATTGACAAAGCTTCCGCACATAAGCACGCATAGAGGGTCTGACATCGCTATATGGAATTCAAACAGGATCAACCTCATTATCCTTCGATGACAAAGTAGCTGGGCAACCAAAGAAACAAAACATTCTGCTGAAATCTGCGGTCATACAATTGTAGAATGTTCAAAACTAGAGGCACTAGAGGAGGCCATCCCCACTTCACACAATCTTAACCAGTTGAACGTTTCATACAAACAGTGGTGGCGAAACCATTGTTTCGGTGGCTGTGTTCAGAAGACTTAAATCCATCAGCACCAAGTTATTTCAACTCGAACAGCAGCTTACCGAGGCTTTACATATAGCATTTCATTTTCCCAGTATTACTAGGATAGGAGAAAATTGTAACGACTTTATCCAGCTGAAAGCCTCGTGTCAAAGACAAATTTAGAACGCAAGTATATGATAATTTTCTATAATTCTCCAAATGAAAAATTTCTCGATCTAAATATTCAACCGTTCTGTAGTCGTGAATACTGCGGACTGAGAAAAGCTTAAGTTATATGCTTGAGTAACTGTTTACACCAGGAGAGGAAAGCGTCGGTTAAATCGTGATGTTTTTGTTGTTCTTCACGAAACGAACATCGACATCGTACACGGAACGAGTATGTGTCAATAATACGGTTACGAAATATTACGATGTTTGCAAAAGTCAATGAAGCTCACGTTTATCAGAAATAATTACCGGAGATAGGGTTCCGCGAATCTGAGGTGGATTTGAATTTGTCACGGAGTTTATCAGAGCATTTGATAGCCACATTGTATGCAAAGCGGAAAGGGAGATAATCTACTACCGACGTTACACAAGCTCCGCTGACAGGATACTGGGGGAAAAGTGGGTGTCCACGTGACCACTGTTGTCGAATGGAAACAAACGATTTTGTCTGAAAACCCCGACGTCATATTTCGCAGTGATCAAAGACTCATTGTGAGTTTTACGCGAGGAATGCTCGTGGAGTCTTAGAGTGGTGAGCAGTATGGAATATGGGGGTCTGATACATGTTCTCTAGAAAACCCATGCAAGAAATATTTGCAGTAAAATTGACCACCGCCATGTTTGGTGTTATCCCCTGACAAGCGACTTATGTATTTGCTGAAAAGGTGGTGCCTCTTTTCGTCTTTGGAGATGATTTAAACTCATGTTTGGAAATACCCCTCCATCTTGGCCATACACATACACTGAAATGCCGTTAGGGGTTACAAATTCGAATATTTGAGAAATTAAGGGATGGATCGGAGAAGTCGATGTCATGGACCCGTCACTCGTTCAAGTATGGTTCGTCATACTGCATATGATGTGATTATTTTTCGCAAATTGTAAATCCACCAAACTTGACAAGAGGAAAAAGAGAATGTTCGAGTTTTAGACATTGACGTTCGCCTTATTTTACGCAAGTTTGAAGGTGTTTGAATATAGAGGAATGTAGCTACTACCTGAAGTGATGCCGTTAGAGCGATATACACATAGCGGTGTATCATTCCCTACAAGCCCTACCCACTCCCCTCCCTGTTACTCCCCATAAATTTGTATGTTTGTAGAAAGCCCCGCTAGACGGTGTTCAAGATGAGATCTATGCTTGTTCATATATACATTTGGATCAGGGCTAATAATAGATTCCCCTACCTAAATAGAGTGTCAGAACTGTCTATCCGCCCTCTGCATGGAAGCAGATGTCTCACAACGAAAGTGAGCAAAACATATCAATATGTCGGTTGCAACTGAAACTTTGAATCACCTAATTTTTGCATCAGCTACTCGCCCTTCTTGAATAATCCACAAGAAGACAGGCAATGTGTCAGACTGGTTGTCCCTCTTTGTATGCCATAAAGAAGACGGGTAAAAATTCTGCCCAGATCTAGACTCATTCTCCACATTGCGGCAGTTTTCGGCCGACATTCTGTCCGATTACACAGCTTTTTAGAAATACACTGGACTAATATTAGAAATACAGGAAAATGAAATAAAAAATATTGTTGAAAATTATATAAATTAAGCTGCTGGAAATATCAACCAATAAGATGCATCGGTCTCATTCGGCCCGTATCGGCAGCCATCAAATCTGACTGAGTCATGACCTGTATTCTGCATATAATACAAAGGGAGGGAACCAGTCTAACAATGTCTAGACTGTTGACCTTCAAAATTTTCTCTCTCTCATCACACATGTTGTAAGCTCTACTGAGAATTGGATCAACTTTATGGCAACTTCATTACCCATGCTTTTGTAGTGAGAATAGGCTGTCCCGGTGTCTTATCGGTTTAGACATTAATTGGATATAATGCAGGGGAGACAACTGGTACTTTATTGTGAAAATTTGTCATGAATAGTCCCCCCTTGGCTGATCGGACAATAGCCAATGAGAGTGTCTCGAGGGTTAGGTGAAGACAGACTGGACTGACTTGGGACAAGATGTGACGGTAGGCGGACTTCTCCCGGGAAATAACCAGCAGATAGGCCTGCCCGCTGTACTGGCTAAAGCATTACAGGTGTGGTTACTATACTTTAGTAAGAACGCATTATTCTAAAATGTGAATTATCCTATGTGAATCTTGTTACCAAATACCATAATTATGATTAATATATTTCTATTAAACCTACCATTCGAGTCCATGTTATGGAATATGGCGTCCCAATCGTTCTGCTTGAGTATACCATCCCCGTCGCTGTCAAAATGTTCAGTGCACAGGCCGAGAGCGATGTGTGGAAAGTCCCTGTATCTGTGAATCCACTGAGTCTGATATTTATCCCCTAAGCAGGCCACGAAATCATCGGCTGTGTCTATATGAAGAAAAGTCATTTTTAAACACAATATAAAAAGGTGGTGGAAAAAGATGCCGGAGTACTGACAAGAAGTCAGACCCCCACAGGCCATTATTCTGACTGCATATATAAACACATCACAAGAACCAAGAATGATCCCTGTGATGATTTGTATGTCAGCCACATTTTTGTTGCAGCTGTTCATCATCCTCCCCACAGCGCATGCTCCATTTCACAGGCTCATTTATCATCCCTGCCTCCAATAGCGGAAGTTGACCTTTACTACGTTGCTATGACGTATAGGGGAAAACCCACGTACCCACGGTTCAGTTTGAATCCGGCCTAACAACTCGTTCAGTTTTGCACATGAGCGAACTACTTTTCGTATGCTCTGTCCAGATAAACAGGGGTAAATAATCTCCAGATAATTCTTTTTAACGCTAGGTCAACAGAGGTATTATGCAGACTTGAAAAGTAATCGAAATGTTCGGCAAACATCTATTTTACTATATATGATGTCACTTCCGGCGATGTGTGCGCGGCCCCGAATCCAGTCCGAAAATCTGACTGGTGGCTGGGGTATTATTAGACCCCCAGCGAGGTGATTGGCTGTTCATATGGACATCGTGAATGACATGACCACACGACCTCTACCACCGGCTGGAGCGGTATTAGATATTAATATCCCATGAGCGAAGATGTAAAAGTCCTATCAAGTCATCTGGTGAACTATGTGATCGTTAGATAGAAGAGAAGACCCAAACGGAGAAAATCTTAGTAGAATGCAAATTCTGCTTCAGAATACAAGTCAGTGAGGTCCGACGCTGTCCAAGCGGTTCATAACAAATGCGATTGGGACACTCTGCAGCTCGTTAAATCATCGCTTGTATCCGATCTGATTAAAATCAGATCTAAAACAACGCTCTCCATCTGACATGTCGCTGATCTTAGATCTGGGACCAACGCCCGGGTTTCTGTGTTCAAACATCTAGGTCACGGCTGATCAACCTCACGCGCCTGGTCCGTCTCGCTTTGTACCGGATACACATACCGACAAAACCCTCATCCTCCCCACAGCGCATGCTCCATTTCGCAGGCTCCGTTATCCATCCCTGCCTAGCTCCAATAGCGGAAGTTGACCTTTACTAAGTTGCTATGACGTATAGGGGAAAACCCACGTACGCACGGTTTAGTTTGAATCCGGTCGAACAACTTCAGTTTTGCACATGAGCGAACTACTTTTCATATACTCTGTCCAGATAAACAGGGAAAATAATCTCCAGATAATTCTTTTCAACGCTAGGTCAACAGAGGTATTATGCAGACTTGAAAAGTAATCGAAATATTCGGCAAACATCTGTTTTACTATATATGATGTCACTTCCGGCGATGTGCGCGAAGGCCCCGAAGGCTGGAGTATTTTTAGACCCCCAGCGAGGTGGTTGGAAAATCTTGTCAAAAAGTAAAGGGTGATAACTCGCATGCGCTAAGCCGACCATGTGTCCCCCAGCGGTCGCTGCTTAGCGTATTAGCTTTCGGCCAATCAGAACGTGTCTCCACCAAAACAACAGAATTTTGCTCACTTTCAAAGGATATTGACGTAATTTCTCATCATGGATGAACAAATATAATTACACGGTCTTTTCAAGTACATTTTCATCTTTCTGGTGAGGAGTAAATAAATATTCCATTGGTAAGCCAAGAGAGTGAAAAACATCTTTGTTAGATTTAATCCGTCGGTCAAACCGTCCTCCCATTCATTTTTACACGGAGAAAGGGTTCCCTATTATTTGCACATGCGTAAAGCTCATCCTCTCGTATCTTTTAATTTGTTTCATCAGATCAATATTTTATTCTCCAGAAACTGTGATGATATTCGATTAACATAAATAGAATTTAGATATATCGATCAATTCCAGAAAACATTTCTCTGTTCATAATATCACGAGATCAACCTGTCTTCCTGATATTTCAAACATACATCTCTAAAGGGAGAGCTCAGTGATTGGCCAGTGCTCAGCATGCGGAAACGGGGGTCTTGGTATCAGATCTACATGAGCGATATTTCAGATAGGGAGTGTTTCTTAGATCTAATCATAACCAGACGATCCATATGAGGAGACGTGGAAAAAATGCATTATGGACAGAGGGGTTAGGGGTGTTTTATACTGGGTTCTCAGTGTGGCTTATCTGGAACAATCGAGTGGAATTTGGGTATACACTGCATCTTTCCAGTTCCGTGCCCATTACAGTCTCAGACAATCTCAGTAAACTCAGATATAATATCACGGAATATTATATCTGAATTCAGCCATATAAATCCCATGCGAATTGTTAGCCAATCAGGTGGCTAGCTTGTTGAAATCACGCCCACAGTAATTAGACACGATAGCACGTGGACTAATATATAAACATCGGGAAACAGTATCCAAATATGGCATCATTTCCAGACAGATCCATGAAGATCAAAGCGTTTACTCCTGCCGATCGGGAAACAGTATCCAAATATGGCATCATTTCCAGACAGATCCATGAAGATAAAAGAGTTTACTCCTGCCGAAAAGTCTGGCTTTTTTAGAGGGTAGAAAATATCAAAAGATTATGTCGCGCGAGATGTTAATCTCCGTAGTGAAGTAAACGTCAATCATTGTCAGAGAGAAAAGTCAGGAATGGTCGTGATTGGCTTATTATGGGGTCTCGCAGAATATTGGCGAACATTTCGCACGAAGTTTTCATAGCGTTACGTCTAGAAAGTATTCCCCTGATTTACCATCTTGGTTTATCTAGATTGAGTCTCAGATTGCTGTTGCTAAAAAGGACTATTTGTCGTGGTTAATTCTAAATTCGAAATTCGACGAATATTTCATTTCCAGTGTGCCCATGAAATATGTTATTATTTTGTATGGTCAATTTGACCATATTCTTCAGAAAGTGCGACCAATAGACTTAAGGTCAAATTGTTAATTTTTTATGAATAATATATTATGACAAACTATATCATTTAATAAAAATTTGTAATTGGGAATAATCGTGAGTAATTGTATTTGAGAAAATTATGGAAATATGTTGTGTAATCGAGTCGCTTTTTTGTATGTGACATGGAACACCACTATTTAAAGCATTTTATCGGTCAGAAAATAAGATAAACATAAATTATCAGTTTTCAAGAATAATATGGGCCATAAGGCTGGAACTTATATGCTATTTCTATTTCAGGGTTAGGGTTAACTTTAACATTTGGGGACTATAACGAAAGAGTTATTTGATTTTTCGCGGACGAGAAAACAATACGTTTCGATATATTTGAGAGAAAATTAACAATTTTTTCTCATTGTTTAAGAGGAGCCAAAATACTATTCGATATATCCATTTTTGTGTAGTTAAACTCAGTTATGTACTGTCCGGAAAGTAAAATGTAAATTCTTAAGTAACAATATTTAAGAAAAACGCTAAAATATGTTTTTACTTTGTATCAACAAGTAGATCAGAATAGCACCAAGAGCCCTTCTATTCTCGAGTGTAACACACAGGGAAAAACTACAAAATATGAGAAAATAACTTTTTTTTAATATATTTTTTATTCAGGTATGACAATATCGTATTACATCATTTTACATAATTTATAGGACACATGCAAATCATTGACAACTCTTTGAAAATCAATTCCCCATAAATTTTGTTAATTTTTTTTTTTTAAGAGTTTCCACACCTGTTTTCTTTATATAGACAAACAGAGAGGAGCAAATTAATTCTGTGTATTTGAGAGTACACAACAAGGTAGATAATATAGAAAAAGATAAACTTTCATCGTGGCAGTAATACCCATCTAGACCATCTGTCACGGAAGGCATTGTATTTACACTCAATAAAGTAACTAACCTTTTCAGTTTCGTTATATTTTGTTAAAAGTTTCTTCATGGTACTTATATTTGGCATCACTTTCTTAAGTTTACTCTGATATTCGTATCGTTTTGCTAACAGCAAAATTGTGTTGAATACGTTATCGTTATACAAACCTTCGAATAAAATCAGTTTGCCAGTTACATTTACAATTCTAATCCTTTCTACGTATTCAGAGATTCATAGGAAAAAATTATGCGCAGAAAAAAAAAAATTCTTAAAAATTTAAGGAAGATTCCCCGACTATTACACCAGCGGAATATTCCTTGTCATGACTAAGGAATATTCCCCACCATGAAAGGAAATTCCATAACATGCTACGGAATATTCCTTGTTGAATTTTTAGGAATATTCCTCTAGTGTAATAGTCGGGGAATATTCCTTAAATTTTAAGGAATTTTTCTTTCAGTGTGCAAAAAATCTTTCAGATTGAGAAAATAACTTACTCTCTTTGTAGAAATGGAAATAGATGGTAACCTCGTCGTTTGTAACAAGTTCGTTGTCACTTTCGTCTATGTTGTCAAATATCAACCTGATTTTTTCATCCAGAGGAATCTGTTCTTGCCTGAAGCAGTAAAATAACAACGATATAAACATCAGTCTAGGTTAGAACATTACCAGAGCACACTCTCCGAAATATTCAGGGAATAATCCTGAATAGAACAGGTTGCACATCCACAACTCAATTTCAGGGATTTTACCTGAAATTCAGGTATATCAATCATGAATTAAAGCTAAATTATCTGAATTTTAGGGGATTTTACGAACCTGAAAAGGGTCGGGAACTTATATCAGGGTGATAAATTTGCCTGAATTTCAGGGAAAATCCTCTCATTCAGAGATCTTTTTCCTGAAATTCATGAAATCAGACCTGAATTTCAGCCAAAATCCCTGAAATTGAGTTGTGGATATACAACCTGATCAGTTTAGGACTTTTACCTGAATATTTCTGAGGGTGCAGGTTTCACGGAATACGAGATGTAACCGTAAGTAGCAACACAAGGTCAGATCATCTTAGCCTTCGTAATGTTACAAAGTTGGCATCCAACTCAGCTTTGATGAGTCACACGGTTAACTAGAGATAATTAGTTAGAAAAATTTATTTCTTAATTTCTTCCACAAATTATCACGCCATTTACTTGCGCATACAAACCCGCACAGACAATTTTTTGCCTGTGGATGTGAACGTTGCACGCGAATGCTCGACTGCGTTGGTGTTGATGGACACGCGCGCGTTTGACAGCATTGGTATTCCAGAATATTCAACTGGCATACCAAGTGCAGCCAACTCAGACCTGCAATTCAGTCTAGTGCACTAGGGTACTTATTCAGTCAAAACTTTGCAATAAGAATTTACTCCCAAATGTAACACGGTATCTTACCCGATCACCAGGGCCACGAGGGCGAAACTCAACAACAACAACAATCTCATCTTTGGGAAACTGAAAGAGAAAACAACTTTAACATTGACTTGACTCTCATTTTTCCAGTTTCACGATCCGTTAATTGGATTAATTCATTCGAGTATATTCTCTCTATACCCTGTCGGTCAACTTCTGTAAATTAGCTTTTGGTTCAGACAAATTCCAAAAAGGGGAGTTTTGCGCCGGTGGAAGAGGAAATAATGTCCGGTAGGAAAATCTGTCCACTTCCTATTTAATAGCGTATCTAAGACATTTTTTTATGATTTCCAATTCCGGTAAGATTTATTTTCCTAAAGAAAAACATGAAAAGGGACATTGTTTCATGGGACATTGTTTCATGGGACATTGTTTCCTTTCACATTCGACATGTTGTGCAATGTAAGAGTCTGTTGGTTTTTCCCAGTAACCCACTGGATAAAAGTTGTAATCTCAATTACATTACTATATGGCAGTGTGACTAACGTCACAGGACCTACGAAGTATAGGGTTTGATATGATTTAGGTGTGTTCTCGATATATGACTTGGGGGCCCTATGTGCTACCGTGAGAGAATTTATTTAGCAGTCTCTAAATAACAGTGGGTATTATTAACTTTCCCAGATGTCACCGCTGGTGAGTCATTAGCGTAACAACTATTATCGCCCTCAGTTCCTATTATCCTGGACACTTATCAGCGCAGCAGTACAGTACGAGGTCACCCATCCAAGTCGCTTAACTTCGGTGACTTTACGAGAACCGGTGTGTCCAACGTGATATTCCTACGAAGTAGGCTACCATTTGCAAATTGTCCGGTAATGAGTGAGTGAGTGAGTGAGTCCATCCGAATCCTTT
>JAVTVY010034956.1:0-14867 GCA_036873755.1 Hanleya hanleyi | reverse complement strand
TGTTTTTATTACATATTCAACAAGCACTATATGTGTTTAATATTATATAGCAAAATGGAGAAAATTTGATCTTGGGAAGTTTGATTTGTTGAGCATCAAAGAAGAAAAACTCAAATTTCGCTATTCAATGCTATGGCTTTTAAATGGTATACATGCATTTGACTGCCATGTTCTTTTGAACGATTATGGTGACCCCCTATTTTTTCATGGAAAAAATACTGAACTTAGAATAACTTCCGACCTCTAGAAATGAGCGTCCTCTACTTACTTAAATGAATGTCGAATGAAGTAGGTAAAAAAGTTTAACTAAATGAACTAAGATTATACATACAGGCCTATATATATCAACTACATTTAAGACTCAAGAGCAATACAATATAATACAAGCGTCTAGTCCATCATTCAATATTCAGCCGTCGTCCATAATTTCCGCGTCAATAATCCAAAGACCTAATTGTCTCCCGCCGCAACGCGGCCGGGGACTTTAAAATGGTTCTTGCTTCTTTGTGTCCGTGGATGTCCGTGTACGTCCGTCCATGTCTGTTCGAAGCGATAACTTCCTAACGCTTTGTTGGATTCTTTCGAAATTCGGAATATGCATTCCTTGCGGCAAGACGCCAGTCCGTATTGCATTTCAGCAACATCTGCCTGAAGGTGGCGCCGCTAGTTCTTGCTTCTTTGCGTATGTGGATGTCCGTGTACGTCCGTGCATGTCTGTTCGAAGCGATAACTTTCTAACGCTTAATTGGATTCTTCCGAAATTCGGCATACGCATTCCTTGCGACAAGACACCAGTCCGTATTGCATTTCAGCAACATCTGCTTGAAGGTGGCGCCACTAGTTCTTGCTTCTTCGTATCCGTGAATGTCCGTGTACGTCTGTTCGAAGTGATAACTTCCTAATGCTTTGTTGGATTCTTCCGAAATTCGGAATATGCATACCTTGCGACAAGATGCCAGTCTGTATTACATCTCAGCAACATCTGCCTGAAGGTGGCGCCACTGGTTCTTACTTCTTTGTGTCCGTGGATGTTCGTGTACGTCCGTGCATGTCTGTTCGAAGCGATAACTTTCTAACGCTTTGTTGGATTCTTCCGAAATTCAGCATTCGCATTCCTTGCGACAAGAGGCCAGTCCGTATTGCATTTCAGGAACATCTGCCTGAAGGTGGCGCCACTAGTTCTTGCTTCTTTGCATCCGTGGATGTCCGTGTACGTCCGTGCATGTCTGTTCGAAGCGATAACTTCCTAAAGTTTTGTTGGATTCTTCCAAAATTAGAATACGCATTCCTTGTGACAAGACGCCAGTCCGTATTACATTTCAGCAACATCTGCCTGAAGGTAGCGCCACTGGTTCTTGCTTCTTTGAGTCCGTGGATGTTCGTGTACGTCCGTGCATGTCTGTTCGAAGCGATAACTTCCTAACGCTCTGTTGGATTCTTCCGAAATTCAGCATTCGCATTCCTTGCGACAAGAGGCCAGTCCGTATTGCATTTCAGCAACATCGGCCTGAAGGTGGCGCCACTGGGTCAAAATAGATTTTTTTTCCGTGTACATCTGTTCGAAGTGATAACTTCCTAATGCTGTGTTGGGTTATTCCGAAATTCGGAATACGCATTCCTTGCAACAGGACGCCAGTCCGTATTGCATTTCAGCAACATCTGCCTGAAGGTGGCACCACTGAGTTTCTCTTCTTGTCCGTTCCAGTCATCATACCCTAAAGCTTTTGCATGAACCATATTTTATTTCAGAAGTATAATGCGAAATAACTGGCGGGGAAATCCCCGCAGTACTGAATCCCTGATTTTTGAATTTCGTGTCATCTTAAACGAAGGACAACATTTCCTTCAATTTTTGTAAAACAAATAATTGTATTGCACATCATAGGATTTACCCTGAAGCTTCTGCACGAATCATTTGTCTACACACGTATATTACTATATTAATTACAACTATGTTCCTAATGTTTGGGTGCACACTGTGCATATGATCAATTTCCTGAATTGAACTGAATTCAACCTTGCTGATCTTCAGACTGACAGATGATGGCATGCAGTTGTCAGTGCAGTTGTTCATGTACAGGGAGCTTTCTATGAATGAGTTGCAACCCCAAAAGGCTTAAAATTTATCAGGCACAGACCCATGTTTTTACCCCTCGGCCATTTTTGGCCATGGGGTATTGTCATCATCTTGTACGTCCGTCTGTCCGTACGTCCGTTCGTGAGCGAGATAGCCGGAAAACTGTTTCGCTGATGAGTTCCAAATTTGGTATGCTTATTTGCCTAGTCAAGGACCAGAAGCCTTTAGAATTGGGACCTGATTGGGACCTTAGCAGCCATCTTTAATTTCATGCAAAATGGATAATGATCCATATCTCGGAAACCATTCACCTGTTCAATACGAAATTTGATATACATCATCGATACATCAAGCAACTTTCAACGAATTACCAAACAGGCTTTTCTGATTAGCTGGAAACCCTGGATGCCATCTTTAATTCATGCGAAATCGATAATGATAGCATACAAATCTCGGTTACCATTCAATCGTGTTATATGAAGGTAGGTATATATCATCAATACATCCAGATACTTTGAATCGGGACCTGATTGACTGAAAACCTTTGGTGGCCATCTTTAATTTAGGCAAAATCATTAATGATCTATCTCTGATTCCGTTGGAGTGCTCAGTGGAAAATTTGGTATACATCATTGATGCATCCAGAGACTTACGATGAATGACAGATCTGGTTTCTCTGATTGGGCAGAAATCTTGGCGGCCATCTTTAATTTATTCAGAATCTTTAATGATGTTTATCTCTGATACCATTCAAATGTTCTATACGAAACTTGATTTACAGCATCGATGTATGAAGAGACTTGCATTAATGAATAACCACATTAGTTCCTCTGAGTGACGGGAAGGATGGGCAATCATCTTTAATTATGTAAAATCATTAATGATCACTATCTCTGACACTGTTCAAATGCTCAATGTAAAATTTGGTATACATTATCGATGCATCATCTCGGTTACTTCTACACGATGTGCCTAGGATACAGTACTATACTATACACAATTTTTTGTAATTCAGCATCGCAGAAAACCACCATCGATTGCGTTTTCAATGGTAAAAGGGTTAGGAAAGAACTAAAAATACACTTCAATGCAGAGTGATTTTGATTGACGCCAGAAATCGCTCAGAACGCTTCTTCGGCGATCTAGACCCCAGGAGCATCTGGGGCCTGGGCGGCCCCTGGATCCTCACCTAAAGTGCAATGATAGTGGCCGTACCACTTTGAATTTGCTTCCGACGCCCCTGTATTAACAGACAGTGTGAACGTACTGTTCCAGCTGTCTCCCGTTCAGTGATTGGTCATTCGACCCCGCCATTTTAAACTAATACGAGCATTTTCATTGGATCACTATTAGATAAGACCCACCCCAATCTTCATACACAACCACGTGACTGTCTCAGTTGACTGATGACATAGCGCGGCCTCGTTTTTGATTTCAAAATCTGCCGTCTAACTGGGAAAATGTTGTTGCTGCTGCATCAGCCGATCATTAGCCCCCTGTAGAAGATACTATAGGCTAATACATGTAGGCTACCATGCCATGAGATGATGCTTGGGATTGCATTTCGCTCACTTGCACCTACAGGTGGCGACAACTGGTGGCAATTTAAAATTTGGTTTCCGGGCAGTAGGTTGAGGATGCCTTCAGCTTCTCGTCAAATTTGGTTTGCAGATAATTCCTTGAGATGTCACTTGGGGATGCTTCTCGGTGCTTCACTGCATGGAAACTATATCACAGAAGCAATCAACTTTCAGTCAATCGTTCTGAGCTGATCTTAAAACTTGGGAAGGCAGAAAGACCCTTCCACATCCAACGCCTATGAAGCAGCAGTTGCCTCCCTCATGTATATCCCCTAAGACCAACAATGCTAAAAAATAATGCTGCCATTTCGGCGGGGGACCTAGCATCCTCTGGCTGCTTGTTATAATTAGTTTCTTTATAATTGATTACTGACCATTGTTAGTGAAATATAATGATACATATAGGTTAGTTTTATAGAATAATCAATTTGCACGTCGCCTCTCCACTTCTATGTTCTATCTGAATAAAATTTGAAAATTGGTGGTCACTAGGATATTTCTTTATACAATAGGGATTTTATATACGATATTTCGGGGCACTGTATTTCAACAAGGTATAATAGATGTTATTTCAGTATACTAACATGAATTTCTATAACATGTATTTTTGACCACTGGTGCGACTCCCACAACTTCCGGGTATGTGAGTTACCTGATGTGGCATTTTCAGTGTGAGACAAATGCTCCACCACTTGTACGTGTGAGACAGCTATAGCCTACATGACGAATGCATGAGCGCTAAGAGTGATTATTAATGTACCCCGAACTTTTTGTAGGACGAGGAGACATGAAAATTCTCTCAGCTCCGCTCTCCATATTTCTGTTGTGGACGTCAACGATTACCGTTGTGAAGATATCAGGTCAAGGTAAGTGAAATAAAATAAATTGATCATTTATTGTGGCTCACTTGAACCTGTTTTATCATGGATCAGTTTCTCTATCATGTAAAAAAAGGGCCACATCTACGTGCATGCGATCCCGAGTGAGGGAGTGAGTAGTAGTGTTTATCGTCGTTTTCAACCTTGCTTCAGTCATATCAGGACGGTGCCTACATGTGCCAGAACACGAGAGTGCTCGGAGTTCCTATTACCCTGGACACTGATCAGCCCAGCCAGTACAGCACCCGGTCACCCATCCAAGTATTGACCGAGCATAATGTTGCTTAACTTCGGTGATCTGGCGATAGCCGGTGTGTCTAACGCTATAAGCCGTACCTCTAATCTTATTTTACTGTATTGCGGGAAGTAATAAGCACACAAGAGATATTATTATTATTTACTCTTGCTCTATTTCAGATGTCTGCGGCACAGCTCAGTTTGGCTATGGGACACATTGTGATAAATCGGGTTCTTGCCAGTGCAACACAGAATTTGCCAGCTTGCAAGGCCTGACATCTAACCAATCGATAAAGTACTGTCTAAGTAAGCCTCCGGTTATATCATACTAACAATGCAACCATTCCTTGTCAATTATGACTCCTTGGTAACCATGCATGCAATATATCTGGTGTTCAATACCACATATTCTATAAGACTTGTGTTAATAACACAGAGCTAACCGTGCATTTATTATACGTAATTACGTACGGTTATGTGAATGTACATCTGTCAAGTGCAGGTGTTCACTAGGAGATTCCATTTCACAAGTCGGGTGAGGAAAGAGACGTCTGCTTTCTACAAGTAACAATCGAATAAAACAAACAAATAAATTATAAAATGAAATTTCCTTCTCAAGTTTAATTGTTGTTTCCATCGGGAAATTGATTAACAAAGCGACACAAATAGGCATATATCCGCGTAATTTCCCAACAGCTGACTCAGCTAACAAAATCACTCCCCATTTGAGAGACCACATAAACTCGTCCACCGATATTGGCACGATGCCAACCGAGACGGGAGCATCGTCCCAACATTAGTGGACGAGTTTTTTTTTTTCTTCAAAAAAAGGGGAGAAAGGTTGTCAAAGTTTAAAATATGTTTTCAACCTTTCATTGTAATCTTTGTTGTTAATCAGTATGAGTAGTGCAATAGAATATAAATAAGCCTTGCCCTAAAATATAAACTTTCCCACACTAACCGTGCGTAAAATAACCATTTAGCACGCCTATGAAAACATTATTTCTTAAACAAAACTATTACTCAGAACATGATATGTATACGAACATTGTGACGTACCAAAACCAAAATATTAATCCCTGTCAGCAGGAATCAACGAAGAAGAATCACACAGTGCCGAAATATATTTTTACAAATACTATAATGTCCCTGCTACTATGGCAGATATGGACATTTTAATCGGCAGTACATTTAAACAAACTTATCATGTTTATTGACTTATAAATGGATATATCCTGGCCTATGTTATACAGTGTGAAAGATAGATAACGTGTCGATCCTAGTGCCCATGTGGAATCCCACTATTAGCATCACTTACAGTCGAGCATTATATAAAAATTCACATGAACACAAGTTACCTGCAAGAGAGAAGCGGTCAACAGGTCAACAGATCGCCTATATTTTAATTCAGAAGCAAAAAATCTATCTTCGGCTCTACTAAATACAAGGGCTATCATTTATGTCATGTTTTTGACTTATAGAGTTCTAATTAATAATATCTATGTGAAATTCAGCTACGCAATGTAATGTATCAAAAGCATATTGGTATCCCAATGGGCAATAAATTTGAACCCTTTTTGGCTGACCTATATGTTCTCTTTTGATTACGACTATATGCAGAAGCTAGCAAAAACCGATTATTTAAAAGCCGGTAACCAAACGTAACATATACTAGCTGTGGATAATCCCTACGTTAATAATGCAGTGAAAAATATATATCCACCTTCACTGGATTTGAAGGAAGCAACAGATACTCCTAATGGCTCATCATATTTATACCTATATTCTTTATAAAAACGAAGCGGGTCTTCACATTTTCTGAGCCCTCACATTTTCGACATTCTAAACTATCAATAATATTCCAGAGAGACTTGCATACGGCTTACATATATCTCTTCTAGTAGCATTTGTTAGATGTTGTGTGAAATGTGACGATTTCAATCAACATCATAGGGCATTACTGGAGAAACTTCTAAAACAGGGCGATACCACAAAGCGTCGCTAATCAAAGTTTCTCAAATTTGGCAATACATATCGCAAGATCTTTGGCGTCACGTTTCATAACTTACGTCTAATTTCGCTTGAGCCGGGGTACGGGGTCGTCTGAACCCCATGTACTTCGATATTGGATTATACTGATGAGCGATGCTGGTTTGGTATTTGGGACATCATGATGCATTGTCGGAGACTACATTCTGATCAGTTTTCAGGTTTACATTTCTATATTGGTTCCCTTCATCAAGCGTTTCATTGCTTACTATATCAGGGGTATACACTAGTCATGACGTGTGTGCATAATGTAAAGATGAAGTTTGACAATTCACAATCGCAGCTATAGACTCCATACATGTAATATTTCCATTCAAACTTGTTGATTGCATCGGAGTCGTCCAAAATTCAATGGTTATAGATTAGCAATAATGACATGCGGTTCATTCATGATCATCGGAATATTATGGCCAGTGGTTTTGTATTTGAGTTCCAAGAATAGCCGGACTTGGAGTGTTCGATTGTAATATTTTCTGACATACTTTAATAAGGGTAGGTAGTATTTAGACATTTCTGACCCAGAGAGTTGACTAATAAAGAACTGCACGCAAACGATTGTACTGTTTGCTTCGTTGCATAAACTCACCAAGTACTTCACTGTATTCTGATCTTGAATCGACATTATATTAGACGTTCTCTGATCATGGCTACGATGTCTCATTGTTGATGTTCAAATACTAAGGCGTGGCCTGAGATTGGCGGTTTGTTACATGACCGATTTAAATGAAACTGTCAGACAAAACTTCCTCTTCTAGATCGTCCCAATTCCCAATTCGAAAAGGGAATCCCGGGTTGACGTGCAGACGATGACTATGATCTGATTATAAAGCTCTCACAACCACGGTTGGGTCCAGGACACCTTTTTACTATTGGAATTAGTAATTAATTGTATGACAATATACAATTATTGACTGGTGATGTGGTGGACACGACATAATATTGACCAGGGAAAACCAATATCGACTGAGGCCGAAGGCCGAGGTCGATATTGGTTTTCCCTGGTCAATATTATGTCGTGTCCACCACATCACCAGTCAATAATTATTTTATTATATTATTTATAAATATCGATGATCTGATTGGTTCATAGCTGTACACGTGATATGCGATATTTTGACATCGACGATTAATTAGGAAATCATTACTAATCTAAGCTTATATGTCAATGATAAATTGACTGAATAATTACATTCACCAATATTAACTGCAGAAACAATGATAAAGTGTGAGATGAATGATATATTTATTTGAACATGATATGAAACACATGTACACGTAGGAAATGTTACTCTTCCTATCATACGCAATGGAAATCCAGAGACATGTGGGTAGTATTCCAATAAATATTCTGAGAAACTCCAATTTTGTAAATCACTAATGTATTTGAGAAAAACTGTACTGCTGAAACACATAAATGAAGGCTGTGTTAAACACATTGTTCCAGTCAGCGTCCGTCTCCTTCTGCCCTTAGGATAGTTAGTTTCCAATTTTCACATGGGAAATATCACAGTTGGTTTGCCCAGAGTACATGAAACTTCACAATGAAATGAATAACAACTGTAGAAAATACTGTAAAAAGTATCTGCAACATCACATATCTCAACATAGGACCTTCGAGAGCCTACTTCTGAAAGATTTGGTAATTTATGGTAACATTTGCATTATTTCCTGTAATAATGGGTGCTGGCCACAGACGAGAGCTCTGCTGCTGAGGAACACTGAGGTGATAATTGGTTGATACCGTATTGCCCACACTGGTTGGACGAGACGTATTGGGCATTGCTCGTATCACATCGTCGAAATCGTTGTCAGCATCGAATTCACTCAGCAAATTGTCCACCTGCGAATCGGACAATGGAATGAGATCACAGCTGTTGACTGTATCCAAGTTGATGTCAGGATCTTCTTCCGCGGTTGTGACATTTTGCACTTCCTTCTTAACGTTACCGGTACCTACAGTTATGTCACTTATAGTATTCGACATTCGCCTCTTGGTGCTGTCATCTGTGTATCCAGTGTAGTTCTTCAGGCTTGTTTCGGACTTGTGTCCAGTCACGGCCATGATGTGTCGGCTCGGGAACTGGGCGACATCGAGGATGTGAACCGCCGTAGCGCGCAGACTATGATTGGTATAAACTTGTGATAGCTTGGCGTTAACGCTGAGAACCGACATCATTCTACCAAGCTTGTTATGTCCCATCGGTGAACATTCAAAGTAACAGCCGTCTTCAGTTGGCTCCTCGCGTACTCTTTGAAAGAGATATGGACACCTGTGACACAACATCCTCTTGTACTTCACGAATGACCTCACTGGACAGAGGTCATTATCTGAAATTAAAATGAAATACCAGCATTTAGAATGATTGGATGGATGGTGAGAAAAAGACAATATATGATACAAGATACCTGGTCTCATACTAAGATTGAACGGACAACTAACAACTGTAGATAATACATTAATATTTTTAAATTATTTGCATTAATCATGACATGATCAAGAGTAAATTGAACATACAATAAAATGAATACATGTATGTTCAACAGTTGTTTTAAAAAACTGTTTTTCTTCTATATATTGTAAATACCGGTGAACAAAATTATGTTGTTGGAGTATGTGGTTTATCCATTGGTCATACATGTACGTACAGATAGTTATAAGTTTTGAAATAAATAAGACAGAGATAGAGAGAGAGTTATAAGTTTAACGTAGCGTTTACCAATATTTCAGCTATATTTCGAGGACTGATTTAATTTATTTAGGATTTACCTTTGATCTCATACATTCTGCCCTTTGCAGTGTTGGGGTCACTCTGATGGTTCTTGGTCAGTTCGTCCTTGTCCATGTAAATATACATAGTGCCGTTTGGGTCTGAGGTGCAGGAGAAGTCAGATATCTTTAACTCTCGTAGATTTTCTCTGCCACGCCTGGCCAAATATAGCACGATATCAACGAAGACTTTAGCCTGCAGCGACTGGGGATCAGACAGATCGAACGACCGGTAAAGTTTTTCTAGGTCAGCCTTGTCGACCGGGGGATGGTGATCAATTCCACCCATTCCTTCTCGCTTCAGCTCTTTACACATGGCCTTGAATGACAGCTGTGACGCACGGAAATCCTTGCCGTTGATGAGGTCAACTGATGGGTCTGTGGATTGTAGATGTCGGTTGAGTCCATGCCTAAGCGAAAACAGACTCGTCTTCTTGTACAAGTTTCCCTTTTCCGTTCGAGCTTCGGTGTAAAATTTTGCCAGAAGTTGATCGAGGCGAACCGGGTCCAGGTCTTCAAATGCCGCCGAGAGATTTTTCTCCAGAAGATAGGCCCTCAAAACTCTGACAGCTGTTTCGGTCGCCCTTTGAGTGTTTCGGGAATCTTTCTCCCTCAAAAGTTTTTTTCATTTCTGTTTCTGTTAGATCGCCAAAACGTTTGTTTTCACCGGAAGAGTCGCTCGTTGTTGACATCTTGCAGGAAGACGACATGTCCGCTCTCCACAGTGAATGGTTTATGCATTTTGGATTGGCTGAAATTCAGCATGACGTCATGTCTCCATATATGGCTAATGGGCGGTGCCCCCAAAACTTATATCGCATGGACAAGCCATGCGACATAAGAAAATATCACATATCACGTGTACAGCTATGAACCAATCATATCATCCATATTTATAGATTATATAATAACTCCGATTAACACGGAAATTAACATAACCAAATTTACTGAATGCAGTTGTTTCAAAGGAGACATGCGAGGAAACCTCTTTGTCCACATTCTGACATTGCAAAATTGGAATATTGAGTGCTTAACTGCTATTAATCGCAATGTCAATCCGTATGGCTTCTATACAAGATATGTCTTATATTTAATTTTATAATTTCTTATCCTTTTAAGAAAGATGTCCAGCAGGGGGACGTAAATGTCAGCCCAGCACAAAGTGCAGTTTGGTGCTAAATGCCGTGTATCGTTGTGTTTGCCTGACCCCGTTCTATGAACTCTCGTCAACTGGAGAGTGTACAGGTAATAATTATATTATCTCTTTACCATCACAAATTTTATACCTACATGCAATTAATTGGATTGAGTTGATATATGGGTCAAGTGATGGCCCTTATGGACCGGGATTTGTTGGAAGGATCTACCATATTTCCATAACGTCATCTTAAACATCTCTATATTCAGATGTCAATGAATGTGATGGAGGAAACATTTGTGAAGAAAATCAGAATTGTGTAAATACAGCTGGGTCATATAGCTGCACGAATACAGACATAAGAATCACAGCTTCAAATACACGAGGCACATCACACAACTTTGGTATGTACAGAAATTTTAATCAAGATTATATTTAAGCATATATCAATGTGAAGAAACAAACAAATATCAAACTTGATTGATTGTGCGGGTATATCCAACCCCTCCCCCACCCCCCGTCCAAATCCCACAACATATATAATGGACCATCCATTCAGATCTCAATTGCTTCTTTCAAGTTCATTTTGACTACTCTTGCAGTGGAAGAAATAAACACTGGGAAGACCATACAATTAACGACGAAGACTTCAAACAACTCAGGTAAAAAAAAATACATTATAATTTTAGATTGGTGCTGTCAGACAAACAGGCCATTCGATTATTGAAGGGAAAATTATTTTACTGACGACGGCTGAATATTGAGTGTCGAATCTGAAGCTTGCTCTGTCACATGGATAACACACCTGCAAAGTTTAAAAATGTTTGCTGAATCATAATTCAAATTACAGAATGGATAATTTAAGATTCACTTTCGTGACCATTGATCTACTGTCCTCAAATTCAATAGTCTAAGAGGTATTTTCCGTCAGTGAAAATTTGGAGTGGATTGACTCAACTAGGCTATGTTTATGTATACTATGATTCTTGTTGTTGACGGGATTTTCCCCCTTGTTAATTTGGTGCTAATGCTGTTATATGAAAAGGGACTCTTGGTTATGGACGCAGCGATTCTTTCATGAACGACAGCTGAATAATGAATGACGGACCAGTCGCATGGAATTCGAAGTTATCCTGGTCATAAGAATGTTTGACACACGCGCATACACTGATAGACAACAATTCTATATTTCTCAAACGGGTCCGGCGGGTAATAATACTAAATGGAGGTGGGATAATATTTCCCCATGCAGTGAATGGGTACATTAAGTATAAAATAAGATACTTTATATAAATTCTTCGTCGTCCTTCTTAGCTTGATATTTGAACACAATGCATAAATGGAGTCTTCACTTCATTGTTGACTTCCTTTATTTCATAAAGTCTGTACGGAGGAGGTAAACACTGAAAATGAGGAATTCTATAATAGTGCCATTCATGCTATATTTTACTTAGTAAATCGATAAACAATTGATTTCCTCTTCTTTTCCTTCTTCTCCCAACTTTCGCTGTTTAGTTCCTCAAATGTTCAACGACTTAACGGATTTTTCTCATATTTGGCACGTATACGGATTATGATTACATCACGATGGGGTATATATCAGTTAGATCCGGCTAAAACTGAAGTTTTTACAAATCTATTGCATTCTCTTCTAAAATAATATTGTCAATAACATACATTATTATATAATCTATAAATATGGATGATATGATTGGTTCATAGCTGTACACGTGATATGTGATATTTTCTTATGTCGCATGGCTTGTCCATGCGATATAAGTTTTGGGGGCACCGCCCATTAGCCATATATGGAGACATGACGTCATGCTGAATTTCAGCCAATCCAAAATGCATAAACCATTCACTGTGGAGAGCGGACATGTCGTCTTCCTGCAAGATGTCAACAACGAGCGACTCTTCCGGTGAAAACAAACGTTTTGGCGATCTAACAGAAACAGAAATGAAAAAAACTTTTGAGGGAGAAAGATTCCCGAAACACTCAAAGGGCGACCGAAACAGCTGTCAGAGTTTTGAGGGCCTATCTTCTGGAGAAAAATCTCTCGGCGGCATTTGAAGACCTGGACCCGGTTCGCCTCGATCAACTTCTGGCAAATTTTACACCGAAGCTCGAACGGAAAAGGGAAACTTGTACAAGAAGACGAGTCTGTTTTCGCTTAGGCATGGACTCAACCGACATCTACAATCCACAGACCCATCAGTTGACCTCATCAACGGCAAGGATTTCCGTGCGTCACAGCTGTCATTCAAGGCCACGTGTAAAGAGCTGAAGCGAGAAGGAATGGGTGGAATTGATCACCATCCCCCGGTCGACAAGGCTGACCTAGAAAAACTTTACCGGTCGTTCGATCTGTCTGATCCCCAGTCGCTGCAGGCTAAAGTCTTCGTTGATATCGTGCTATATTTGGCCAGGCGTGGCAGAGAAAATCTACGAGAGTTAAAGATATCTGACTTCTCCTGCACCTCAAACCCAAACGGCACTATGTATATTTACATGGACAAGGACGAACTGACCAAGAACCATCAGAGTGACCCCAACACTGCAAAGGGCAGAATGTATGAGATCAAAGGTAAATCCTAAATAAATTAAATCAGTCCTCGAAATATAGCTGAAATATTGGAAAACGCTACGTTAAACTTATAACTCTCTCTCTATCTCTGTCTTATTTATTTCAAAACTTATAACTATCTGTACGTACATGTATGACCAATGGATAAACCACATACTCCAACAACATAATTTTGTTCACCGGTATTTACAATATATAGAAGAAAAACAGTTTTTTAAAACAACTGTTGAACATACATGTATTCATTTTATTGTATGTTCAATTTACTCTTGATCATGTCATGATTAATGCAAATAATTTAAAAATATTAATGTATTATCTACAGTTGTTAGTTGTCCGTTCAATCTTAGTATGAGACCAGGTATCTTGTATCATATATTGTCTTTTTCTCACCATCCATCCAATCATTCTAAATGCTGGTATTTCATTTTAATTTCAGATAATGACCTCTGTCCAGTGAGGTACAAGAGGATGTTGTGTCACAGGTGTCCATATCTCTTTCAAAGAGTACGCGAGGAGCCAACTGAAGACGGCTGTTACTTTGAATGTTCACCGATGGGACATAACAAGCTTGGTAGAATGATGTCGGTTCTCAGCGTTAACGCCAAGCTATCACAAGTTTATACCAATCATAGTCTGCGCGCTACGGCGGTTCACATCCTCGATGTCGCCCAGTTCCCGAGCCGACACATCATGGCCGTGACTGGACACAAGTCCGAAACAAGCCTGAAGACCTACACTGGATACACAGATGACAGCACCAAGAGGCGAATGTCGAATACTATAAGTGACATAACTGTAGGTACCGGTAACGTTAAGAAGGAAGTGCAAAATGTCACAACCGCGGAAGAAGATCCTGACATCAACTTGGATACAGTCAACAGCTGTGATCTCATTCCATTGTCCGATTCGCAGGTGGACAATTTGCTGAGTGAATTCGATGCTGATAACGATTTCGACGATGTGATACGAGCAATGCCCAATACGTCTCGTCCAACCAGTGTGGGCAATACGGTATCAACCAATTATCACCTCAGTGTTCCTCAGCAGCAGAGCTCTCGTCTGTGGCCAGCACCCATTATTACAGGAAATAATGCAAATGTTACCATAAATTACCAAATCTTTCAGAAGTAGGCTCTCAAAGGTCCTATGTTGAGATATGTGATGTTGCAGATACTTTTTACAGTATTTTCTACAGTTGTTATTCATTTCATTGTGAAGTTTCATGTACTCTGGGCAAACCAACTGTGATATTTCCCATGTGAAAATTGGAAACTAACTATCCTAAGGGCAGAAGGAGACGGACGCTGACTGGAACAATGTGTTTAACACAGCCTTCATTTATGTGTTTCAGCAGTACAGTTTTTCTCAAATACATTAGTGATTTACAAAATTGGAGTTTCTCAGAATATTTATTGGAATACTACCCACATGTCTCTGGATTTCCATTGCGTATGATAGGAAGAGTAACATTTCCTACGTGTACATGTGTTTCATATCATGTTCAAATAAATATATCATTCATCTCACACTTTATCATTGTTTCTGCACTT
>JAVTVY010034955.1:0-15195 GCA_036873755.1 Hanleya hanleyi | reverse complement strand
TCAAGCATTTGCTTATTTTTCTAGAAACCTACGACAATATTTCATTGAAATAAAAGGACTAAAGAAAATATCATTTAACCGGAGGTTCATTTGTGAGTCTTTATTAACCTTAACGTGACCTGTCTTCCCTGGAAGCTGCCGTTTGTGAATACACTCGATTTTAAGAGATCATCCTTGGATACTATTGGACAGGCCTAAGTTAGAATCTAGTGACTTACGCAGTATGGGTATAACGTGTTTGCTGTTCAATGTATCAAAGCGTAAAACTTGCTTAGCAGAAAAGTTGGAGAGCCAAACTTATTTTATTGGGTTCACTCATTCATAAATGTATGACCTTCATGGTTATTGGGAAATGGAGTCAAAAAACAAAATGAATCCTCATGAATACCTACATATCGTGACGATGTGAATTGGGATAAATTCATTCGAATCTACCTGTATTGAAATGGAGAATATAGCTTTGAGTTAATCAGTAAACGATGAGGTAGGCCCCACCTATCTGACCAATGAAGCAAACTTAAGGGATTGTATCAATTTACATTTTGTTGTAAGATACACGGCACTGATATTATGGATATTCGATAAAGATCGGGAAATCTTACACCAGGAAGTTTCTTGTAAAGTGAGTATTTTTAATACCTTTTTCGTGTAATATTGGAATTTCCTCGAGTTATTTCAATAGAAATTTTACCCATGCGAACGTGCAAAAGGTTGGATAATGTAATCCGTCATAATATAAAAGAAAATTCCGAAACCGGATCCAAGACTAACAGATCTGAACCTGTGTGACAGTTGTTTTGACAGAGTTACTCCTATCCCAGTGGGGGCAGTTTACCTGGTGATTAACTGTAGGATCAAATTGCATTTCACCTGTCAGGCAATTCACAGGTAAAGTTACATCCAGATAGCATGCTTCGGTGACTTCTCTGACATCTGCCTTCGCTTGGTGTCGTTGGTATAGTGTAGAGACCATACAATCTGAACCTTTCCGTTCTCAAACGAAATGGTTTAAATTACCACGAATGAGCTCTAATATATTAGTGTCAATGTCCCATTAATGTAGGGAGCTATATATTCATGTGTTAGTGGAACTATTTCCGATATACCCATGCGTTTGACTGGCCGATGAATCAGTCATTTATCTGTGACTAGTTTAATATTCGTCCCAGCATGTAAAGTGCGGAAACTGAATTGAGCGTATAGTATCAGCTACTTCTATATGACGAGTTATACCGAGCATTACTGAAAGGTATCCCAGGCGAGAGCATATGTTAGTTTGTCCACTGATTGCTTGCTTTTCCACTGTTTAGCTTGCCTGACAAAAGCCTTTGAGGTGCACGATCTACCGTTAATCAATTCGATACATCAAACTTCTTACCAATAATGAAACTCCATGAGATGGTATTGTTCGATATTTTCATAAAGACCAACTTGAAGCTATAGAAGTGTAACTTTGGATTCATTTTGTGATATTTTATATTGTGACAGAGATGAATTATCGACTGAATAATTCTCGTCTGTCACCTTGAATGGGGCCCTATCCGTGGGGTCTTTGATGCAAGTGTTTTATACAGAAATAATTAAACTGAACCATTCGAATTGCCCACGTCCTGATAATTGATACCACTGGTGAAATATGATATATCTAATATTTCATCAAAAGGTAACGGACAATCTCCGCTCATCTGTATGACAAGGCCAAGATATACCCCGACAAGAAAACACTATCGGCAGAAATTATATATCATTGGTGAAAGAATTTTCACAAATTCTTAGAATCTCATCCGCTTCATGTCGCACTGATGTAAATATAGAAGATCGTACGTGTATGTAGGTACATGTATATACGTGTATGTAGGTACATGTATATACGTGTATGTAGGTACATGTATATACGTGTATGTAGGTACATGCATATACGTGTATGTAGGTACATGTATATACGTGTATGTAGGTACATGTATATGTAAATATAGAAGATCGTACGTGTATGTAGGTACATGTATATGTAAATATAGAAGATCGTACGTGTATGTAGGTACATGTATATACGTGTATGTAGGTACATGTATATGTAAATATAGAAGATCGTACGTGTATGTAGGTACATGTATATGTAAATATAGAAGATCGTACGTGTATGTAGGTACATGTATATGTAAATATAGAAGATCGTACGTGTATGTAGGTACATGTATATGTAAATATAGAAGATCGTACGTGTATGTAGGTACATGTATATGTAAATATAGTACGTGTATGTAGGTACATGTATATACGTGTATGTAGGTACATGTATATGTAAATATAGAAGATCGTACGTGTATGTAGGTACATGTATATGTAAATATAGAAGATCGTACGTGTATGTAGGTACATGTATATGTAAATATAGAAGATCGTACGTGTATGTAGGTACATGTATATGTAAATATAGAAGATCGTACGTGTATGTAGGTACATGTATATGTAACAAAATATGTTGACATGAGCAGCGTGACTAACGTTACAGGAACTACGAAGTAGGGTAGGCATTAGGACTCTGACGTGAACTGAACTCTTGGAAATCCTCATCCCCAGTTGAAATGCTGCCTATATTAAGATGAGCACTGCCCAAGTCAGAATCACCAGTGATTTTCATCAAAAGTAGGTCCGCTCAGAACTTGTTGGTAACAGTCCCCTAATGCACCTTCATGCCAAAAATCAAGGTTCTAATGTCAACGGTTCTCCTTATTTTGCCGACGAAAGGATTCGGATGGACTGACTCACTGACTGACTCACTCACTCACTCATTACCGGACAATTTGCAATCTGTAGCCTACTACGTAGGAATATTTATTTTTGCGAAAAGGTGTCCTAATATATACATGGCAGTGTGACTAACGTCACAGGACCTACGAAGTACAGTAGGCATTAGGACTCGAACGCGAACTGAACTCTTGGAAATCCCCACCCCCAGTTGAAATCCTGCCTATATTAATATGGGCACCGCCCAAGTCAGAATCGCCAGTGATTTTCATCAAAAATCACCAGAAATTTTCATCAAAAGTAGGTCAGCTCAGAACTTGTTGGTAACAGTCTCCTAATGCGCCTTCATCCCAAAATAAATAACACTCGCCGATTTAATTTTATAATTTTTTAATTAAAGGAAACAGATTGAATAATATAGGTTCAGTAGATTTCAAGCTTTACGTGTAAAAATACATTTACATCTCTTTAATGGTTTTCAGTGCCCTTGTACAGGATCAAAACAACTTTTTGAATCACATTATTTTCCCAACAATACAACAAATTTTTATATATAGTACTATAGTAGAAAGGTAGCATTTATGTAGTTTACGGTAGTTCAACTCAAGACCAACACCTTCTATGCACAAGATAATAATGATTCTATGTCATTCTCATGAGCATAACCGGTACAAAGACGAATAAATAGCGTCTTTACATCACGTTGTTATCTAGATATATGAGACAACACATTTTGAGCATCGGCAATCTGATGAATGTACTATTCCGGTTTTCTTGTTTCACATTATATTCTATGGCGGTTAATCGGTGATTTTCTTCATTGATAAACGTCAACCCACCTAGCTTTAACTAATTCTGCTAGGCTGTCTTCATTCAGACTGTACAGCCTACACAGTCCACAGAAAATACACCGCACATTCTTGTACTCCCAGCCTTATCACATTTGATGGCAAGTTTAGCCGGCTGTTTAATGTCTAAGCTAGGAAATGTTCCAGGGTAGTTGACAGGCATGCAATAATATACTATAGTATCTGCTATACAGGACACCGACCACTGTAATTTGATGTGACAAGCAGCACGAGTAGAAACCAGCCTTATCTCAGTGGGCTGGATATAAATCGCTGTTAAAAACCACAAGGCTCGGATAGAGCCTCTCTCTGTGTTTGTTCCAAGGACAAGCCTTAATGACTTTTAAATCCACTGATAAGGAGGTCCCCTGGCGTCATGGTCATAAAAGGAACATGATACTGTTAAAGGCCACATGGATGGTATGTATCTATAACAATATACTGAAGTGTTAATTATAAATCTAATTTTACTCAGAATTATTTCAGATCAGAACTTGCTGGTAACAATGCCCTAATGCACGTTCATGCCAAAAATCAAGGTTCTAATGTCAACGGTTCTCCTTATTTTGCAGACGAAAGGATTCGGATGGACTGACTCACTCACTCACTCACTCATTACCGGACAATTTGCCATCTGTAGCCTACTTCGTAGGAATATTTCCATGATAAGTTTTGTCCTACTCTTCCTCCACCTTATAATATCTGTGGTTCACAGTCGCGCTATTAAACTATACATACCCGGAAATATAAGTGAGTTTTTTCAATCGTAATTATGAAAATAACATAACTCGATAGCCCCGGAGGGAATTTCTCTTAAATTAAGCTTTTCATGCATTTTGTTTATGTATTGTATATTCCTTAGAGTCCTTATTAAATATTCTTTCATTAGAAAACATGAGCAGTGTGACTAACGGCACAGGACCTACGAAGTAGAGTAGGCATTAGGGCTCGAACGCGAACTGAACTCTTGGAAATCCCCACCCCCAGTTGAAATCCTGCCTATATTAAGATGGGCACCGCCCAAGTCAGAATCGCCAGGGATTTTCATAAAAATCACCAGAAATTTTCATCAAAAGTAGGTCAGCTCAGAACTTGTTGGTAACAGTCTCCTAATTTTCAAATCTGGTGAACAATCCCTCTTTTCAAACTATAGGCCAATATCTGTCTTACCGGCTCTCAGTAAAATACTAGAAAAGCTTGCAGTAAATATGATGACCAAATTTCTTGAAGCGAACAATGTAATTTCAGATAATCAGTACGGATTTAGATCAAACCACTCAACTGCTCATGCGGCAATTTCTTTGTATGATAAATTGGTTGCAGCAAAGGACGCGAAACAATGTAGTGCCATAACCTTTCTGGATCTATCAAAAGCCTTTGATACGGTCAACCATGATATTCTCCTCTCTAAGCTACACCATTATGGTTTTCGGGACACGGCCAATAATTGGCTCAGGAGTTATCTATCTAATAGAATACAGCGTGTTTCCTACAATAATATACTTTCATCTCCCATGAATATCACATGTGGGGTACCACAAGGTTCGATTCTTGGCCCCCTCCTCTTTCTCATCTACATTAATGGCATAAACAATGCTACAGACCTCCTTCGCATCATCCTATTTGCCGACGACACAAGTGTTGTATATTCCTCTGTAAATCTTGACCATGTCATCAGAATCATGTCACAAGAACTAGATAAACTCCACATATGGTTTTCGGCAAACCGACTATCTTTGAGCGTCAAAAAAACCAAACTCATGATTATCAAGCCTAACAAACAACGTCTGCAGCCGCCGCCACACTTAGTTATAGCCGGTGAACAGATTGAAGCCGTCGATTGCTTCAAGTTCCTCGGTGTAGTTTTTAATAACAAGTTAAATTGGACAAACCATATTGACTATATTTGTAAAAAGGTAGCCAGAAATACAGGAATCATTAACCACATAAAAAACTCCGTAAACAAGAAAACACTCCTTATTCTGTACTACTCCATGATCTTTCCGTACCTATCGTATTGCAACATCCTCTGGGGGAACACTTATACCACTCACCTGAATCCTTTAATATTGCTTCAACAGCGTATTGTCCGTATCATTACCTTCTCGAATAAACGCGACCATACTCAACCCCTATTTTCAGATCTAAAAATCCTGCCAGTTATAAGCTTGAACTTATATAGTTGCTTAAATCTGGTTCATAAGTTCCTATATCATTTTGAGTTTATTCCTGCTCAGTTCCATGATCACTTTACAAAGTTGTTTGAAGTCCATCATTATCCTACAAGAAATCGCGAGGTGAACTGATACAGACCCTTTTATGTATCTAATTTTTCCTATTATACAGTCAGAGTCACGGGACCTCGGGAATGGAACAAGCTCCCCTCAAGACTTAAAAACATAACATCCTCCTCATTGTTTAAATCAAACCTCAAAGCTTTTTTATTTGAAAATTGATCTATTTTCACTAATTTGCCTTTATTGATTATTCCATTGCCTATTGAATGTTCCACTGTCACCAGTTGTCGTTTAGCACTCTGACCAGAGCTATTTCTCATGGGATAGAACAAGCCCATTGGGCTTTATTCCCGCCATAATTAAACCTTCTATGAAGATATGTACTTATTATATTCTTACTTTAATTGGTGAATAAAATTTCATTCGTTCATTCATTCATTCATTCAATGCGCCTTCATTCCAAAAATAAATAACGATCGCCGATTTAATTTTACAAAGGAAACAGATTGAATAATAAAAAGTTCAGTAGATTTCAAGCTTTACGTGTGAAAATACATTTACATCTCTTTAATGGTTTTCAGTGCCCTTGTCCAGGATCAAAGCAACTTTTTGAATCGCATTATTTTCCCAACAATACAACAAATTTTTATATGTAGTGCTATAGTAGAAAGGTAGCATTTATGTAGTTTACGGTAATTCAACTCAAGACCAACGCTTTCTCTGCACAAGATAATAATGATTCTATGTCATTCTCCTGAGCATAACCGGTACAAAGACGAATAAATAGCGTCTCTACATCACGTTGTTATCTAGATATATGAGACAACACATTTTGGGTATCGGCAATCTGATGGATGTACTATTCCGGTTTTCTTGTTTCACATTATATTCTGTGGCGGTTGATCGGTGATTTTCTTCATCGATAAACAATAAACCACCTCAGATTCGTTGTGTGAATCGGAATTACATTGCTGTGACACACCAACACAATCCGTGGCAGTGATTCTGTATCCGCTAATCAAGGAATCAAAATGGATCAAGATTTGAAATGAAAAGAAAAATTTCGACATATTTTGTTTACACATGTAATTTTTTGTTTAAATTATATCCCAGTGTGATATATAGTCAATATTCAAGAGGTACAAAAAAAAAACTCAAAGCATGTGCTCATATTTGATTATATCTTAATTGCAACTATGTTTGTTCCTCAAATCTGACATGCTTGAGCTATGTACATGTATAACACACTTTCTTTTGAGAGTCCAGACATTCCACCATTCATGTGAACAAATTGTACTCAACATGGAATAATTAAATTCACACTACCCATTTCTACAGTATCAGTACTATGTTACTATCTGTAGCAGTTGGAACCCAGTAAAACTTAAACAATTAAAACCAGTAAAGAAGTTTGTCTGTTGAATAACAGAAAATATGGTATGGAGATTTGAATGAGTAAACTACCAAACAACTTACATGATACCAACAAAATGTCCCAACACAAGCTGATAAATTCCTTGGGTGGCTTGCAGGATGGCTTTGTTTCACCCTCAGTAAACTTTTATCATTGTTGCTCACAGGCTAATCTGAAGGATGATACCACATCTTTCTTTGTTCTGCTGGCTTCCCTTATATGTGTTGTAATTGCACCAGGCTGACTTAATTGGTTGATGTATGATATTTCACCACCAGTGGCAATTCGACCTAAATTTGAAGCCTGATTTGGTCTGTGATGAAATGTTTGGATGTGAAATAGGATACACGTTAAATGCCACAGTTTACATATATCTATAACAATATACTGAATTGTGTGTATTAAGAATGGCAAGTTGGTAATAGCAGTGTAGATAAATGCACTAACAAATGATTGAAAATTAGCATTTCCTATTTCATTATCCCATCACGTTTTGTACTGTGTTGTATATACAGTGAAACATACAGCCAAGGGTTCCCAATGGGCATGACAGTGCACTCGCTGAGCTAACAATAAATAATAAAAAAAATAATTATAAATCAAATTTTCATCAGAATTCGGTCAGCTCAGAACTTGCTGGTAACAATGCCCTAATGCACGTTCTTGCCAAAAATCAAGGTTCTAATGTCAATGGTTCTCCTTATTTTGCCGACGAAAGGATTCGGATGGACTGACTGACTCACTGACTCACTTATTACCGGACAATTTGCGATCTGTAGCGTACTTCGTAGGAATATGAAATCGTAAAATAACATGGCAGTGTGACTATGCGTCACAGGACCTACGAAGTAAGGTAGGCATTAGGACAGGCACTGAGCTCTTGGCAATCCCACCCCCCTCCCCCCCCCCCAGCCCCAAGTTGAAATCCTGCCTATATTAAGATGGGCACATGCAGCCCAAGTCAGAATCACCAGAGATTTTCATCAAAAATCAGCAGAAATTTTTGATTAAAACAGTATTGAATATTTTGTTGAAGATTAAAAGTGATGGGATTGAATGAATAGTTTACCAGTTACTGTGCTGATGTGAATCTGTGACACACCAATACACTCTGTGGCAGTGATTCTGTGACACACCAACACACTCCGTGGCAGTGATTCTGTATCCCTTAATCAAGGAATCAAAATTTGAAATGACAAGAAAAATTTAGACATAATTACACATGTAATGTTTTTGTTTAAATTATATCCCAGTGTGATATATAGTCAATATTCAAGAAGTACAATCAAAGTTACTTTATCTAGTTAAATTCTACCCAAAGAAAATAAATTAAGACCCTTTAAACATGCCGTCAATGCCAGATGTTGAGTTTTATACAGCTGTAGATCAGGGCTCTGGGTGCATATATCATGTTTCCATACCCTTAATGCACACAACAGCGGCAAAACAAAGCCTCCTTGAACAACCTATCTTTATGCAGGAAATTCTTAACCCAGAAAATACCATTCTCTCTCAAAAGAAAACAATTTACGTCAGGAAGGCCTTTTTTATTAAGCTAATTTTGTTAGGTAGGGGCCTACTTAGATTCAATAATTGTCATGAAATTTCTTTGGTTATATCTTAATTGCAACTATGTTTGTTCCTCAAACCTAACATACTTGAGCTATACATGTATAACACACTTTCATTTGAGAGTCCAGACATTCCACCATTCATGTGAACAAATTGTACTAAACATGGAATAATTAAATTCACACTACCCATTTCTACAGTATCAGTACTATGTTACTATCTGTAGCAGTTGAAACCCAGTAAAACTTAAACAATTAAAACCAGTAAAGAAATTTGTCTGTTGAATAACAGAAAATATGGTATGGAGATTTGAATGAGTAAACTACTAAACAACTTACATGATACCAACAAAATGTCCCAACACAAGCTGATAAATTCCTTGGGTGGCTTGCAGGACAGCTTTGTTTCACCCTCAGTAAATTTTATCATTGTTGCTCACAGGCTAATCTGAAGGATGATACCAGATCTTTCTATGTTCTGCTGGGTTATTGCTTCAGGCTGACTTAATTGGTTGATGTAGGATATTTCATCATCAGTGGCAATTTGACCTAAATTTGAAGCCTGCATGATTTGGTCTGTGATGAAATGTTTGGATGTGAAATAGGATACACGTTAAAGGCCACAGTTTACATATATCTATAACAATATACTGAATTGTGTGTATTAAGAATGGCAAGTTGCCTGGTAATAGCAGTGTAGATAAATGCACTAACAAATGATGGAAAATTAGCATTTCCTATTTCATTATCCCATCACGTTTTGTACTGTGTTATATATACAGTGAACATACAGCCAAGGCTTCCCATGGGCATGACAGTGTATTCGCTGAGCTATCAATAAATAATAAAAAATAATAATTATAAATCAAATATCAGAATTCGGTCAACTCAGAACTTGCTCGTAACAATGCCCTAATGCACGTTCATGCCAAAAATCAAGGTTCTAATGTCAACGGTTCTCCTTATTTTTCCGACGAAAGGATTCGGATGGACTGACTGACTGACTGACTCATTACCGGACAATTTGCGATCTGTAGCCTACTTCGTAGGAATAACCCTGATATACTGTTATAATAACCCTGATATACTGTTATAATAACCGTAAAATAGTGTTTCAGACGCGCACGTGGAATATTCAATAACACTACAAACGATGAGCCTCTTCACGTAAACGCAATTTAATCCATGACCGTTCACTCTCAAAACTACTGTGTACAAAAAGTACACAAAGTGTGTCAAAAATTATCATGCACAGCGGTGTGCACCTTTTATACACACTTTTGTGTAAGTCTTGTACACATCGATGTGTACTTTCGGCATAATTTGCTTGAAGAAGTCCACAAAGCAGTGTATAAAATGTACACACCACGCTGTATATGGTAATTTTTGACACACTTTGTGTACTTTTTTACACAGTAGTTTTGAGAGAGTTCGACTCTTGTCGGGACCTTTATAAAGTGAATAGAAAATAATTCGAAATTCATGATATCCAAATGTTGCACTTTAAAGCTCGTGCATTAAATTGCGTTTACGTGAAGAAGCTCAGAGTTTTAGTATCTAGGATACAGAATTCGTATTCTATATCCTAGGGAGTAGTAATAATCGTGATGTCTATAATCTGAGATCTATAAAACCAATTAAATGCAAAAAGGATGGTGGAAAACGATGCCGGAGTACTGACAAGAATGCTCACATATATCGGTCTTCACAATTCTATAATTTTATATTTCAGATATTGTCGTGTGAACACCCTTACATGTTGTTCGCCTATACATAAAAATGTTTTAGCAAGTACTGTCTTAGTTGCATGTGGTAAAGGCACTAACATGTCTATATATATCAAAGACAAATTTTTGCGTAAGTTGTTTGATTTCCGCCTGGTGAAAGATAATTGAAACTAGGAATATTCCGTTTTAGGGAATTCTATGGTATCTCTTGATTGAACCTTTATACTCGCTTGACAACAAATACGTTTCATACAAATATCAGTTCATGGACCACTGGTCAGTCGTATATACTTGTAATATTATATATATCACTTCTGATAGAAAACCTAATAGTATATCTTGCTAGGATCAATCGATCAGTGTGTCCGCCTTTGTCACCTTTTGGAATTCAAACCTTTCTGGCATTGATAATTATTTTGTATATTGGAGAAAATGTATGGTCACCAAGACTGAACACATCTGCTTTATACATTATAGATGTGATTTATATATCAGACTTCCCGATTGCCAGGCCCTGTTATACGAATGAACAGGCGCAATATGAAACAGAACGGTACTTCCCCATCTTAGGTTTATAAAACACTACTGCTCAATCGTAGCATTACGTATGTTTATAGCAAGAATAGGTCTCAACGGATTCTGTCCCACACGTGAAGGGATGGTTTGAAGCCCATAGGCCTACACATTTACAATCCTTGTATATGTATGCAAGAAAAAACTAATATAAGAAGATAAGAAAATACAGATACAAATTCTGTAAACGTAATTAGCCTACATGCACGTGGTATTGATCAATCAGGTCATTTCGCAACCCCAATGTTTCTATTGAAAAAATCCGAGATTAAGTAGACTATATTTACTTCTTTCGGAGATTCAAAAGACAGATCAATTTATTAATGGATGGCCAAGATAGGAATTATTTATTTAAATATTTGCGACCCCGGTGCCGATTTGCCGGGCAACATAAAAGTAAATGATACTCATTTTCAAGAAAGCCCATATTACATTTATTGCATACACGCATATTTTTAGGAACAGTAAAGTATCTTCTCTTCGAAACATTCAAACTATGATAACCGCGGCGAAAGGGGATACTATTTTCAGGAGCTTCCATCCTTTATCAGCAGAAAAATATGTATTTATAAAATACTACTCCTCCGTCTTAGAATTATGAAATACTAGTCCTCCGTCTTAGGATTATGAAATATAGTCCTCCGTCTTAAGATTATGAAATACTAGTCCTCTGTCTTAGGGTTATGGAATACAGTCCTCCGTCTTAGGGTTATGGAATACAGTCCTCCGTCTTAGGATTATGATATACTAGTCCTCCGTCTTAGGGTTATGAAATACTAGTCCTCCGTCTTAGGATTATGGAATACAGTCCTCCTTCTTAGGATTATGATATACTAGTCCTCCGTCTTAGGGTTATGAAATACTAGTCCTCCGTCTTAGGATTATGAAATACTAGTCCTCCGTCTTAGGGTTATGGAATACAGTCCTCCGTCTTAGGATTATGATATACTAGTCCTCCGTCTTAGGATTATGATATACTAGTCCTCCGTCTTAGGGTTATGAAATACTAGTCCTCCGTCTTAGGATTATGAAATACTAGTCCTCCGTCTTAGGGTTATGGAATACAGTCCTCCGTCTTAGGATTATGATATACTAGTCCTCCGTCGTAGGGTTATGAAATACTAGTCCTCCGTCTTAGGGTTATGGAATACAGTCCTCCGTCTTAGGGTTATGATATACTAGTCCTCCGACTTAGGGTTATGATATACTAGTCCTCCGACTTAGGGTTATGAAATACTAGTCCTCCGTCTTAGGATTATGATATACTAGTCCTCCGTCTTAGGATTATGGAAAACAGTCCTCCGTCTTAGGATTATGATATACTAGTCCTCCGTCTTAGGATTATGGTATACAGTCCTCCGTCTTAGGATTATGATATACTAGTCCTCCGTCTTAGGGTTATGAAATACTAGTCCTCCATCTTAGGATTATGAAATACTAGTCCTCCGTCTTAGGGTTATGAAATTTTAGCCCTCCGTCTTAGGATTATGAAATACCAGTCCCCCGTATTAGGATTTATAAAATACTACTACTCCGTCTTAGGATCGGACGCCCTGTTGGAAATCAAGTAGAATCAAATCAGTCAACTTCCCGTTCGGCCCATCCTCGCGAGCCAGTGAATCGATCGATTCGCACGAGGGTTGAGATGTTCCTGGGCTCGTAAAGATGCGTTTGGCCCAATTTTGCTGACCCCACGGTTTAAAACACTGAAACGAATTGTCCTACCATTTGAGGTCAATATATAATCAACGAAAGTGATGTAATCAACTGAAGTGACGTAACACAAAGGCGTGAGTAGGATCAAGATCAGAGTGGTATCAGAGAGGCAAGATCAAGATGAGGTCAGGGAGGGAAGGTCAGGGGCGAGTGAAGCTCTAGGTTCAGGGATTCGAACAATCAGAATCAAGTATGTGACCGCCATTTGATGATGTAGGTATAATTTGCATAGAAACTTTGTCAAATTTAGTCACGTGATACCTGAGGTATGACCCATATCCATTGAGGGCACCGAACAGTCACCCATTTCGCCTGGCTGAATTGACAGTTTTCAGCTATTGTATAGTTGAAAGAAGATATAGAAATTATTAAAAATAAAACAGAATCGTTACAAATGTTCACATTTTGCGCAAGGGTGAGATTCACCTATTCCGTATTGACTTTTCATTTTTTATTGCCAACAGAGTGTTCTCCCCTTGTTGGTGGGCGAGTCTTCTCCCGGCCTGAGACATAAAAAAGGACTTCACTGATTTTTTTTTTAAAACTTTTTACTTCTCCATCTTTTGTTAATTGTTTTAAACCATAGTGCTTGTAAAAATATGAATAGAAAAAAAAGAAGATATATATTATGAAATACAAATAAAGCATTGTGTTGATGGGTCGCGAAATCCGCGTGGGAACTACAATTTTAAGCAAAAAAAGAAAATCATCGATTTTACCATCCGAAGAGTGAGTGAATCATTTTTCATGTGTGGAACACGAGTGATTTTATATAAAGTGTTCCTGTAGCATTCAGAATAATTTCCTTTGACTATACCTTCAATTGCTCGATTTCTGTGTAACCGACATCGCATGAAATCACATCATAAAGACAACAACAACAAAAGCTGGAATTTTTAATGTGACCCACTTTGAAACTGTTCAGTGCCCATATCTTGTGTTTATAAGTACGTCAATCCGCATGGTTCTAAACCTGACTATGTGAGCTGTACATATATGAGACATTTGTGACATTTACCGGACTATTTAACTGAATAATGAATATTCCGGGGATTCAAAGTCACGATTTTGTTGATTTAAGAAAATACCCCATGGCCATTCTGGTGAGAATCTGTAACCATTGTTGCTGGGAAATCTATAGTCCCTTATAGTTTAAAAAACAGAGAAGCCCCCTTAATGTTCCCACTCCATAACCAGATATCCGATGAGCGCGTAAAAAATCATCCAATCAGATTCGCGCCATGGTTTAGCACGTGACAGTTATTAAAATCATCCACTCCATATCAATAATTCATTCGAAGATTGACCATCGAGTAGGACAAATGGATCGATAGGAGACAATGCTTATTAGACTTAAGGGAGCGAGCATCGCTATTATAGTAGTACGATGTATACCATGTGTAACACTAACTTGTTTAAACACAGGACATCCTAAATGCCTGTATGACAATACATATGTTACGACTATATCAAATATTACGTCGTGTAAGTTTATACATCAGGGATCGAAGTTTGAAAGTTTCAACCTGTCTAGATTAGGGTAAAGTTTCAACCTGTCTAGATTAGGGTAAAGTTTCAACCATGTCTAGATTAGGGTAAAGTTTCAACCATGTCTAGATTAGGGTAAAGTTTCAACCATGTCTAGATTAGGTTTCGTTTCGGATTTCATCAACGGAAATGCTACGCGGAAGGGTACAATATTAAACTATCATTAATGGCCAATCATCAATGTTTGATTTGGTCTCATAAATAATATTGTACGAAAACTATTCGATAAATAAAGCTGAAACTAAAGGTATAAACGGAACGTATACGGAGTGAGACGGCTGAATTATGAATGACGGACCTGACGCTTGTAATACTAATATTCAGATCATCACGAACCCTTCCTACCAGGATGGACACCTATATCATCTTTCGGAGCTCAGACTCAATGAAATGATTGCACACAACAGTTCCAGTCATTCAAGGTTTTGCATTGCTAGTAGGTCGAGGATGATCTGTTGGACACACTGAAATATCCTATGTCAGAGAAACGAAAGCACCGCCACTTCGGGCTGTGGGATTTGGAGAGTTGGGTAGGAAAATGATAACTGGCGTGGCACCACACTACCTTCCCACAATCCTTAGCGATTTCCATCATCTTCCGGTTATGGTGTGGATTATACAACTCTAAGACATAGCAAACTATACGTTAAATCCAAAGCGATTTGATGGAACTCTCCTCACGGAAACGACCACATAAACCTATCATTATAGTCAATGTGATCGCAAGTCGATGCCAAAATGCAGGGGAAATTACTGCCGACAAGGCAAACATTAAACAATTGTGAATGTCGGAGAAGATACGAAAAATACTCT
>JAVTVY010034954.1:0-13932 GCA_036873755.1 Hanleya hanleyi | reverse complement strand
CAGCTGAGATTTTTTAGCCTCTCCGCCATACGACAACAGTGTCTCGATGTAGGCTCGATAGGGGTACGTGTTGGTGGAGTCACTGATGAGTTTGTCGCTGAGAAAAATATCTACCTGCTGAAACATCGAGTGCAGCCAGAGATTCGTCGGGCCCACCGTTGCTTGGTCAGCGATTCTGGTGCCAGCTCCATTGACCACCTTGGCTTTCACATACAAATAGGTATGGGCTAAATCCACATAGGCCGTATCGGCATTACTGATGGTGAACTCGATGGGTCCGGTTTCGTTGATGCTGGAGAGCGGGAGATGCTCCACCCATAATCCTTGTTCGACACTGGTTTGTGTGGGCGGCACGGTCCACAAATCAAATTCACTGTTGGTGGAGGGGCAGGACTCGGCGTGGATTAAGGCCATGTTTAAGAAAAGATATCCCGGGTCTTCTTGGATGTGCGTCGTCGCTGGGTCGGTCGTCGACTGGTGCGTGATCTCGGTGGGGCAGCTCTTTTATTCCCTACGGTGCGTTGTGCTTTGGCCACCAAGATGCCTCCCGCTTCTTTGGCCCGTCGTTTCAAGGCTTGTCGGGGTGCCGTACCCCCCAAGACATCACCGGCCACTTGCAGTCCACTGCGTACCGCTTGTTTGCCGATTGCTTTCACACCCCGCGTCACCAAGGGCAGGAACGTTTTCACAATGCTGCCGAGTATGTTCCCCAGTCCATATCCTCGTTGCATGCGTGCACCGCTAAAGACCGGAAAGCCACCCCCGGCCTGTTGGGCATAATAGTCGGCATAGCTGCGTGCATCGCACTCGTAAGGTACTTTCATTATGCAACGTGGGGAGCACGTGCTTGTCGAAAATGAAGTGTCAGCACCACTTTTCCTCGTTCGAATGCCACCGCTCGTCCCGTGTCATCTCTTATATCCACCGTGATCGTGTTGATGTCGGTATGTCGTACGGGCAGGTACATGATATGGTTGAAACTGTGGGTGACTTGATCGCCATACGTCTTTTTAATGGGGACCACCCGTAACAGAGGTGTGTTGATATCGCCCACGATGTGGTTGTCCACCACGTCCGAGTAGACGTAGAGTCCGTACATACTCGACTTCATATCCATCGGCATCTCGCCATGGTGTTGGTTGGGACCAGCGAACGTCTGTAGATCGAAACCCAGCATTTGCTGTAGTGTAGGACTGAGTTTCACATTCACGGTATCGGTGACGGTAAGCTGTGCCTTGTCGTTGTGTACGTTGACATCGAAGAACACGTTTCTCTTGAAGCGCAAGGCTATCAGGCGTGTTGCACTATCCGTCACCCCCCGTAGCGCCTTATCATGCATCAGTCTTGACAGCCCACCCATGAACTCTTTGGGGTATCGTATTGGCCTTCGGGCAGGGTGAGCCGGGTGTTTTTGCCTTCGTAGGTGACCTCGTACCACACTTCATTGGCTCGCACGTTGTACCACGAGTAAGGGTATTGGATATCCACGAGGGCACATTCCCACCGGCCAGGTAAATGTAACGGTTGCGGTAACTGGGTGACGTAATTGGCCACGGTGTTGTCAGGAAACACATCCAGCGAACTGTTACTGGGTAGGGTCAGGTAAAACATGGCGACTGAGCTGTCCTGCTGCTGCTGTTGGTTTTAGTAGGTCTTCCAGGCCTTGGGCGGTTGTGTGCGGCGTCGTGTTCGTCGCGGTGACTTGCTACGTGTCACGGCTCTGGAGATGTGGGGTGTCTTGATCAAGGGTGCTTTTTTATAGGCGCGGAAAGAAAGTGCCCGTTGTGGTGGTGTTTTGGGGGGTGACTCCGGTTCCCATTCGGCTTCCCAAGAAGGTAGTGGGCCACTCGGTGATTGCTGGGTTTGCTGCATAAAGGCCCAGCTGTGGGGGTTCCCCACCAATTCCTGTGGTACATGCATGTCTTTCAAGCCTTGAGCGAACACCTCCCATCCTCGAGGATCGGTGTGCGATCTGCGTTGACGCATCAGATCATTCACTAAATCCGTCATGTGGGTGCCGGGACCACCTGATTCTGTACCAGGAGTTCGCCTTTATCATTCCAAGTCATGTTAGGATTCTGTTTCATCCGTTGTAATACCAGGCCAGCTTGTTTCTTGAACGAGGCAGGTACACTCTTCAGCACTTCGTCTTCCACCCACTGTGGGGCTGTGGGGGCTACCTCACCCGGCTGTTGGAGCGGTGCTGAGGTCAGCGGTCTGTCACGTGGTGGTGGTGGTGGTGGTGGTGGTGGTGCTCTTGCTGGGGTAGACAGGGTTTTGTATTGGTCCATGAACGTCATGTACCGTTGAAGCGTCTCATTGTACCGTTGTACTTTCTCACTGTCGCTTAACCCCGGTCTCTGTAAGATCTGTTGCATCTCTCCATCGAGGCTGTTTATGGTCTTCACCGTAGGTGGGACAGGGTAGGGTGATTGGAGGTTTGCAGGAACCGTGGTTCGACGAGGACCATTTTTTTCGTGTGGTTCATTGTCGGCCGAAGAGTCCACCCAATACTGGACCCAACACGGAAGCGGCCAACGGTGCTAAGATGGCCCCGAGAAAGCCGCCTTTCTGTAACACCTTTTTCTTTTGTGTTTGAGGGACCTGCTTGTGGACTAGGGTTCGGAGACCTGTCTTATGCTTGGCCAACTTGGTCTTCTGAGCCGGAGTCAGTGGTACGTTGCCTTTTAACAGGTTGTACCCGATCTCGCACAGACAGCGTACAAGGTCAGGGTCCGCACCGCGTACAATGGTTCGGACTAACCCGGGTGGGGCCGTCTTCAATACACGGAGCGTGGGAGCGTGCTTCCGTACTCGCGCAGACATCCTGTACAACTAATGCTAGAACCTACAACTCTGCCCTTTTTATCCACCTCACAGACAAAGTCAACCCTGCTGTGGTATTCATTCTTTTTATTATTCCCCATCATCAAACACACAGACCCCAGCTGGGGGCGCCACTGTGGGTGTGTTTACATTATTTTTGCATGTACACGTGGTGGGTCTCTCCGGGAAAGATGCCGATCCGTAGTCGAAGGTGGTCGGGGGTGGCTTGCTTGAGATCGAAGAGCATATACCCGTGCTGAGGGGTTGTGGCATCTTTGAAGGCTTCCAACGCAAACGGTGTGCGGTCGGGATACATCTGTCTCGCCAGGTGCAGCAGTTGAGTGGTATCTCTCGGGTTTTTGAAGACCACCAGGTAGTGGGCATTTAAGCTGATATTCCGATGTTCTTTGTTTTTACTGAACAGATTCTGCACAATGTAGATGATGTTGAGCCGTCGATGATGGCTGCCTTTGGTAAAGAGTTGGGTGACCCGTGCATCCGTCTCCGCCATGAGATCATCCACAACCACCAATGTGTCGGGTTCCAAATCGGCCAGGTTGGGTAGGCCTTCCACGAACGTGATGTGGGGCATTGCTGCATACGCTTCCTACCATTCTCCGTAACACCACACGACTCGGGCAATGGGTGGAGTGATCATGCTGTCGGCGTGTTGAAGGAGCTTCCTGACGAAGTGCGTTTTGCCGGAGCCCGTCGGTCCTGCGATGACGCAGGTGAAGGGATGCTGCCACCGAGGGTCCATGGTTTGAGGTCTATCCGTTGTCGTGGTAACCCGCTTTTGTAAATTTCGTACGAGTGAACTGGAGTGGTGGTGGGTACAACGTCGGTCGTCGTTGTCTGTTCACGTTCAGAGATGGTGCTGGGGGTGGGTACAACGGGGGTGGTCGTCGTCGTTGTCGGTTCACTGTGAGGGATGAAATCCGGTGGGTCTTGAGACGTAGTAGGTGTACTTGGTGTAAGTGTAGAGCTCGACGTGGCTTGTACGCGGGGTGTGGTGGTGGTGGTGGTGACTGAGCTCGATACGACTGGTGCTCTCTGTAGACCCGTTTCACTGATGGCTGGTGTTCTCAGTTGGTTAAGTAACGTACTGACATAGGTTACGTCGTAAAACACACCTCCGTACAACACACTCAGCAGGGTTAGCAATAGCACCCCAAAGACCACTTGCGCTTTGCGTGTTTTGCGAGACGCTGTCTTCGGAGGCAGCTGATGTTGGTCCATAGCACTGGGGTCGGACGTGGAATGAAGGAGGACGGCAGTGGTGTCTGGCTTTATAGTCGTTTCACCTGGTTGGCCGCGATCCAGGAATTGAAGGAACTGGGCCAGCCTTGCCATTTCACGAAATGAAACAGTTTGCCACGTCGACGTTCCGTTTTCAAAATCTGCTCCACCGTGTAGTAGTCTTGCTGTGTTTTTACAACAGGCTGTAATTCCGTGTCGTAAACGTCCCCAGCAACGTTTCCCCTTGGAGATCTTCCAGTTCATAGACTCGTCGCTGTCGGGGTAGGCGCCGTTTAATCAGGAAGTGCTCATCGCTCCAGTTGGGCAAGTAACTTTTCTCGAACTTGCCCTTGACTTTACTGATCCGTACAGGGTCGCCGACCTTGTACACCGCCTTCGTCGTTCGCTGCGATGGCCTGGGGTACAAGACATGCCGGACTTGGGCTTCATTGCGTTGGGTCACGGTAATGGGGGCTCTCTCTATACTTCGATGATAGGCTCGATTGTAACCCCTCACCAGTTTCGGGAGAACATCGATGTACCGCCTTGTATTCTTATAGGTGAAATATTTATACATGCGGCCTTTGAATGTCCTGTTGAACTTTTCCACCACGGAAGCCTTGGTCTCGTTGTACGTATGGAAGAAAACACCTTCTGTTTCTTGAGAAAGGCTTGGAACGGTCTGTTGAGGAATTCCGTGCCTTCGTCGGTTTGCAAATACAAAGGTTTGCGCCCGGTCTTGAAGATGTCTTTGAACGCCGCCATGAGATTTGCCCCCGTTTTCGTCCGGATGGGTACCACCCACGCATACTTGGATAGGATATCGATGCACGTCAAGATATACCGATTCTCATCGTTGTGTTTGGCAAAGGCGCTCATATCCACCAAATCCGCTTGCCACTGGGCATCTATTCCTCCCACGATGATCCGGTTCCGTAGAAAATGGCGACGGACAGATCGATGTAAGGTATAGGTGTCTTGTCTTCTTAACCAATCTCGGACTTGGGCACGTTGTACCCCCTGGGGTTTGGCCGCTCGATAGAGAGCCGACAATGCACTATAGGCTGCCGGACTGCCGGGACTGTAGTATAAGTTATCCAACACCTTCTCCCAGCGCTTCATGGTGACAAAATGATGATGGACCCTGGCTCTATCGTTTATTTATAACGGGTATATCTTGGGCCGGAGTTTCTTTCTGATTTTCTTCGTGGACTTCCACAGTGGCCATGGTCAATGACCAGTCCAACTCGTCTGATGACTGCTTGATAAGCACTTCATCCACATCCACCACGGCATCTTCCAATGCAGACCATAGATCAGGGTGAAGGGTAAAATGCACTGTACCTCCATCTAGCCGAGCCAATTTAGCAAAGAAAGGGCCGCGTCGGATGTACACATCGTGACACAAGTGGATGAGGTCGCCGTCCAGTTCACCAGACAACACCCGTTTGAATTTGGTCCAGCCCTCCCTGGACAGACGAATGTGAGCCGGGCACGGTTGTGTAGGGTCCGTGTCTCCCACCACCTCCTCCATGATATCGACCTTATCCGCATACACGTGCAGGAAAACCTCGGGGGTCAAGCTGAAATACGCCAGTACTATATGCTCCGTCATGGTCAGTACGTGAATGGTATCAGATTTCACTGTCTCCCCGTATTTATAGGGAGAACCCCGTGAGATCAAAGGATCAGGTGGTCATGTCATTGGGCTGACTGAGTCTAGCCGGGTAATCAATGGCATCGTCGTCGTCGGGTTCATGTAGTTGTTCATGGGGTTCAGCCATTGGCCCCGCGGCTTCATCACGGATTTTTTCTTCTTCTTCATCGTTCTGGCCCGTCATGTGTGTGTGGGTGGCTTCATGAGGTGACACTGTCATTCCAGCCTCTGCGCATTCTATACATATAGTATTTTCTCCATCCGCTTTTTTTTCATTAGGTTCATCTAGTGCGTGTTCGATAGCATGAGCCCATGCCAATTGGTGGGGTGATCGATCGTCGGGCATAAATAACTGGTCCACCAGAGGGCCTATTTTCTCCAAGGCTGACCACAGAGAGGGAGTTAGGAGGAAACTTCGAGCCGGCTCTTGGTAGCGTCCCACCCGTGGGTAGAGCGCAGTATGGTATACGTAGTTGGCCTTGTCCAGGTGGATCAGGTGTCCGTCTAACTCTCCGCTCAACACCCGTTTAAACTTAGTCCACCCATCACGCTGTAGTGTCACCGTATTCGATAAAGTCTCAGGGGACGCCCCCCAATCCCCGCCACTATCTTCCACCAGAGTCACATAATCTTCATAAACGTATAATCCCACCTGGTAAGGTGTAAGGGGGAGGATGGCTCGTAGGACGGATGACATGCTTGGTCCAAATGTCGAACGGTGAATGACACACACTCTGTCTGACCCTGGTATTTATAGTGTCAATACCACAGCGCCAGGGTGAATAGGGCACAGACTAGTATGAGACCAACCAGCCGGTGCTGGTTGCGGCGTGAGCGCTCGTGGTCCATAGCCCGAGCATCAAGGATGGCTGTCATAGTCCAGTAGTGGTGAGTGATGGCACGCCTCTCCATCGAGTGCACTCTGTGGAGGACCGCTTCTGTGAACTCGTTCAGGATCTGGCGTCGTCCCTCGTTGTCGTCGCCATCTGCAAACATGGACCCGACCACTGCTCGGTAACCCGTGAATGAATTCACCACGGTGGCATACTGTAAAATGCGAGTCGCATGGGGCTGGGTCTCCGCCATGGCTCTGTAGAAATGAAGGTGTGGGATCCAGAGGGACGTGTTTTATAGACCAGATGTAGCTCTACGGGTATAGTCTGTGATACGTACTATTCTGATGGGTTAGTCCAAAAAAAGGGAGCAACAACAACAACACAGATTACAGATCAATCCTTTTATTATGCGTGAACAACATAGAAATGCATGTACTGACCTGTCTGTGGGAGGTTTCCCACAATGGCGTTCACCTTCGCGTCTTTTCGTGTACGTCCGTGTCTTTTCGTTAAAGTCCGTGTATCTTCGGTAAAGTCCGTAGGCATTGGGCAAGGAAGCTTTTTCCCGAGACCGAATCACCGCCAGACATGACTGCATCACCGCGGATGAATACATTCTTGCACTCACTCACACTTCGCAACATTGTCTCATTGGACATTGGACCGTCTGACCTGGAGGTGACCCTTTGACCTTTTGACCCGCGTCCGCGCGCGCACTGCAGGGGATGACGCGCACTTCCGGAGAACTCGCGCGCGCGCTCGCGCTGCGGGGCGCTGGGGCGGGGCGGGAAAACCCACCGGCGATTGAACATACGGACGTCTAAGAGGAAACATTAGGAACTCTTCTATGTTTGGATGTAGTTTTTAGTGAAAAACCCGGAAGTGACGTCATACAGGGTCCAGTTTTCGACACTAAGTGACCACATCCGACAAAATGGCCAGTTTTCGACACCGGATGTGCCGCCATCTTGAACATACGTGCCGCCATCTTGGATATGTCCCATAATGCACCGGGTCAAAATACTCGCTTCTGATTGGACGAGAGCTCTGGGACGGATTTGAAATACTCGCTTCTGATTGGACGAGACCTCCGTATTGCATCTGCGCATGCGCAGAATGATATTCCTACCGCACACCCAACCCATCAGATGCCCCTTCACGAATGCTTCACTTAGATACCTCACTCGACCCCATTGGTCCATTAGGGGCTCCCCTACATCCCAACACGGCTATTTTCATACACTTGGGCCACCGCGCATGCGCAGAATGCCGATAGTTCAACCCCACACCCAGCCCATCAGATGCCCCTTCACATAAGCTTCACTTTGATACCTCACTCGACCCCATTGGTCCATTAGGGGCTCCCCTAGCTCCCAACACGGCTATTTTCATACCCTTGGGCCACCGCGCATGCGCAGAATGCCGATAGTTCAGCCCCATATCCAGCCCATCAGATGCCCCTTCACGAATGCTTCACTTTGATACCTCACTCGACCCCATTGGACCATTAGGGGCTCCCCTAGCTCCAAAACGTCTATTTCCATACCCTTGGGTCACCACGCATGCGCAGAATGCCGATATTTCAACCCCACGCCCAGTCCATCAGATGCCCCTTCACGAATGCTTCACTTTGATACCTCATACGACTCCATTGGCCCATTAGGGACTCCCTAGCTCCAAAACCGCTATTTCCATACCCTTGGGCCACCGCGCATGCGCAGAATGCCGATATTTCAACCCCACACCCAGCCCATCAGATGCCCCTTCACGAATGCTTCACATCGATACCTCACTCGACCCCACTGGACCAGTAGTCAATCTCCTAGCTCCAAAAAGGCTATTTTCATACCCTTTGGCCTCCGCGCATGCGCAGAATGCCGATAGTTCAACCCCGCGCCCAGCCCATCAGATGCCCCTTCACCTAACCTTCAATTTGATACCTCACTCGACCCCATCGGACCCTTAGGGGCTCCCCTAGCTCCAAAAAGGCTATTTTCATACCCTTCGGCCGCCGCGCATGCGCAGAATGACGATATTTCAACCCCACACCCAGCCCATTAGATGCTCCTTCACCTAACCTTCACTTTGATACCTCACTCGACCCCATCGGACCATTTTATCTAGGGAAGCTTTTTCCCGAGACCGAATCACCGCCAAAACCACGGCCAAACCGCATCACCGCGCATGAATACATTTTTTTTTTTTTTTTTTTTGCCGGAACTTTTTTTTGCCCGAACATGCCCGAACATGCCGTCCACCTCCCACACACTAAAACCGGCCGCCATCTTATCCCACCTCCCACACAACACACTAAAACAGGCCGCCATCTTGTCCCACCTCCCACACAACACACAAATACGGGCCGCCATCTTGTCCCACCTCCCACACAACACACTAAAACGGACCGCCATCTTGTCCCACCTCCCACACGACACTAAAACAGGCCGCCATCTTGTCCCACCTCCCACACGACACTAAAACTCGCCGCCATCTTGTCCCACCTCCCACACGACACTAAAACCGGCCGCCATCTTGTCCCACCTCCCACACAACACACAAAAACACACAAATACGGCCCGCCATCTTGTCCCACCTCCCACACAACACACTAAAACCAACCGCCATCTTGTCCCACCTCCCACACGACACTAAAACAGGCCGCCATCTTGTCCCACCTCCCACACGACACTAAAACCGGCCGCCATCTTGTCCCACCTCCCACACACACACACTAAAACAGGCCGCCATCTTGTCCCACCTCCCACTGTCCCTCACGCGCACATCCACACTTATGACGTCACCACCAAGCGCAGTCAAACTACATTCTCGCATTTGATTGGTCAATATTTCACAATTGACCTCTATGACCTCTACATCCGGGTGAAATATTACTTATCTTGCGCGCTGTATACTACTGGCATATGCCGGTTAGGCAAATCGGATACATCATGCCCAGTGTGGTTTCTGACCTGGATGGATTAGAGTTACAATTGGAATGGCTTCACTCTTGCTATGGCATAGCCATCCTTTGTCTGCCCAGTTCCAAAAAGTATGCCATGGAGTTCCTAGGAGTTCCAACTGGGCGCAACATGCCTCTCTGTTTGGAATGCCTAGCATGCCCCATTGTCAAGAAGCTTCCTTAAACTGAGCATTAATCTAATTAAACGGAGATTCCACGAAGGTAGCGTATTGCCCCAAAACACCCCCCATTCATTGGTTGATACTTTAAACGGACAGTTCCAGTAATAACTGTACAGCCCTGATCTGCCTGCAAGGCCTGGTATGAAGACAGGATTACCGGTATACAGAACTGTATCTTGGAGGATGGCTCATTCACACTCATAAGTTGACCTGTGTTCGGCTCCCCAACAAGCATGACAAGTTGAAAACATCTGTGTTGTTGACATGATTAAAGCTTGATGAATCTCTTGATTGAGATGATATATATTTAACATGTAATTTATTTCTACTTCCGAACATTCTCATTTTCTTGAGGGGAATATTAAAAAAAAATGAGAAACAACAAAACAGGCAAAATATACAGAGATTACACATGTGAAGATTTCTTGTTTTATTACTCGGAAATACGCTAGAACGCGTCTCCGGCCATCTAAGATCCCTGCAGCTTCCGGGACCCTCGCCTATTTGTGCTGTGATAGTTCTCCCCCCCCCCCCCCATCACCAATTGCTTCCGCCGTGCCTGGATCCATCAACAGAAGTTTTTGGCAAATACACTTAGCATTTACATCTACCTCTCGGAATATAAAGTGGACAGTGCGGATCCACTAAGAAATACTGAGCGATGGGGGAAATGCCAAGCTATTCACACAGAACGGAGGACAATGACTATACTTACCAGATCGTGGAAGGAAACTTGGTTGAGCGAAACCATGTGGTTGGTCAAGATACAAAAGTGACCGATTTGCAGATTTGATTATTAAAGTTTTTAGTCAAGTAACACGACTCTGATTATAATATCAGAGTCATGCCGTACGATTCAAGGGAATTCACTGACAAAAATAAAACGTCAGAAAACAGACCAGAAAATCATATGTATTGTCCATCCGGTTTCGCGATACATCAAAAATAGCAGTCAGAATCACTTTCTTTCATCCCAAATGCAGCAGAGAAACGCCGAGTCAAGAAATTTAAACATCTCCACCACCTTGGTACAAGAACTTTCCGAAAAGTGGAACCACCTCTCTATTGAATGGTCTGGAAATATCCCTGAAATTTTGTATTTTTAGATCAGAATGTATAGAACTTTATATTACCATCAACACTTACCTTGAATTCCACATAAAAAGGTACCAGCAATGAATGGAAAAGAATTCCAACTCAAAAAATTTGGGGGAAGCTCGTCCTTAGGTAAGGGTTTTTTTTAAAAAGCCCTTGTACCAAGATGGTGGAGATTTTTACATTTCTTGACTCGGATTTTCTGTGCTTCATTTGGAATGTGACTAAGTGTTTATGTCTGCTATTTTGTTGGTGTATTGCGAAACCGGAATGACCATACATTGTGACAGCGTGACTTGGAGATGTGTGGATGCGAATATCTGGTCTGTTTTCTGACGTTTTATTTTCGTCGGTGAGTCGCCTTGAATCGTACGGCATGACTCTGATCTTATCATCAGTCATGTTACTTGACTATAAAGTTATCTGATCATGGAGAGAAACTTGAGTGAGTAAAGCCAAGTGGTTGGTAACGATGAAAAAGTGACCGATTGGCAGATTGATTATTGCATTGAAGGATTTTCTAGAAATTTGAGCACATTTCTGCAAAGTGAGATGCATTTGCTGTAATTTCGAGGATTAGATAAAGAGGAAAAAAGAGAAGACACGGCTAGCATTAGCTTTGGAAGACCAATTCAAACGTCAGTTGTCAGTTTGGCAGTGATCGTATAGTGGTTAGTACTTCTCGTTTGCAGCTTTAAATTGCAAAGGAAATTTTTATCCAGAAATGGCAAGGAAGATTATGTACATTTGGCATCAGCTGGTATTTTTGGCAAGTACACCTGTATGAATATAAAACGGACAGTGTACTGTTGCTAACATGCGAAATATTGAAAGGCGGAGAAATACCAAGCTATTCACACTGAACAGAGGATAAAGACGGAGTAAAGTTACCTGACCATGGAGGGAAACTTAGGTGTGCGCGCCCAATAGGTTGGTCATGATACAAAACGTGTGGAAATACCAAGTTATTGACACCGAGAAGAAGACAAAGACTGAGTAAAGTTATCTGATCATGGAGGGAAACTTGGGTGAGTGAAGTCAAGTGGGTGTTCACGATACAAAAGTGAGCGGCCGGCAGACTGATAATTAAGTTGAAGTAATTTTCTAGAAATTTGAGAATATTTCTGCACAGTGAGATGCATTTGGTGTAATTTCGAGGACCAGATCAAGAGAAAAATGTAGACACGGCTAGCATTAGCTTTGAAAGCCCATTTCAATTGTCAGTTGTCAGTTTGGCAGTGATCGTATAGTGGTTAGTACTTCTCGTTGTGGCCGAGACAACCCAGGTTCGAATCCTGGTCAGTTGACAATTGTGTAGTTTCACTTTCCCTTCTTTCTCTACTCTCAATAACTTTGAACAATCATTCTGCAGCTTCAAATTGCAAAGGAAATGTGAACATTTTTTTATCCAGAAATGACAGGGAAGGTTATGCACATTTGGCACAAACCTCTAGGCAAAAATATCTCCATCAGCTGGTGTACATATAGCAATCAACCTGTAGAAATATAAAACGAACAGCGTACGGTTGCTCACATGCGAAATATTGACAGGCGGGGAAATACCATGTTCACACTGAACAGAAGACAAAGACTGAGTAAAGTTACCTGGCCATGGAGAGAAACTTGGTTGAGTGGACACAAGTGGTTGGTCATGATACAAAACCCGGGGAAATACCAAGCTATTGACACCGAACAGAAGACAAAGACTGGGTAAAGTTATCTGATCATCGGGGGAACTTGGGTGAGTGACGCCAAGTGTTTGATCACGATACAAAAGTAACCGGTTGTCTGATTGATTATTAAATCGAAAGAAATTTCTAGAGGTTTGAGCATATTTCTGCCAAGTGAGATGCATTTTGTGTAATTTTCGCGGACAGTAGAAGATGTTTGGGGGGTTCTGGCCCAATGTATTGATGTAATAATCCCCAAAATAGTGTTTTTGTTACTTAAGATGTAATAATCCCTAATTTTCTGCATAATATGTTTTGTTACTTATGAAGTAATAATCCCCATTTTCATATGTGGTATCACCGGGAAAACCCCTGTTCTATTGTTATTGCCTGCTCTTTTGTTAGTTCTCGACAAGTACAGACGCGTCTAGGCAGCACAATAGACAATAATAATAGACAATAGACAATAAACAAAGAGTGGTGAGTCATACTATTGTTAATTCCCCTGCTCCAGAAGACTATTCTGTGAAGTCATGTGACGCAGTCAGTATGTCGGCACCTCTTCCCACTTCCCTTATATGTGTTGTAATTTTTTCCTGTATATGGCGAGATTCTGCTGGTGGACGTTTCGTCCCCGAGGCCCGCCCCCTGTACAGACCTTTTGGTCTTTGATATATGTTGGCATTTGTGGGAAGTTGATGCTGGGTCGACATCGGGCGTTACAGACTAGTCTTTTGTGTTAATTGCCGTCATTTACATCTGACGACGATACAGCTCACCAATCTCCAATGTACGAGTTGTCACAGCGAAACAGCTCACCAATTACCAGTATACGAGTTGTCAGAGCATTTCCATCATAGCTCTCTAGATTTGTATCTAATACCGCTTATGCCGGTGCTAGGGGCCGTGTGGTCATATCATCCAAGTTGCCACATGAACAGGTACAATAAAAGCGTACCTGAGATACAACACATCACGAATCGTTAGATTCTTGGTATGTGCTTTAGAATAGGTTAACCAGAAGACTATTCTGTGAAGTCATGTGACGCAGTCAGTATGTCGGCACCTCTTCCCACTTCCCTTATATGTGTTGTAAATTTTTCCTGTATATGGCGAGATTCTGCTGGTGGACGTTTCGTCCCCGAGGCCCGCCCCCTGTGCAGACCTTTTGGTCTTTGATATATGTTGGCATTTGTGGGAAGTTGATGCTGGGTCGACATCGGGCCTTACAGGCTAGTTTTTTGTGTTAAATGCCGTCATTTACATCTGACGACGATACAGCTCACCAATCTCCAATGTACGAGTTGTCACAGCGAAACAGCTCACCAATTACCAGTATACGAGTTGTCAGAGCATTTCCATCATAGCTCTCTAGATTTGTATCTAATACCGCTTATGCCGGTGCTAGGGCCGTGTGGTCATATCATCCAAGTTGCCACATGAACAGGTACAATAAAAGCGTACCTGA
>JAVTVY010034953.1:0-14192 GCA_036873755.1 Hanleya hanleyi | reverse complement strand
ACAATAGCATAAGTGAATTGTAAACACACCCAGAGCGGTTCCCTTGGCGTGGATGTGCTGTGATGGGGGGGATAATAAAAGGATTGACCTGTAATCTTTGATGTTGTTGTTGTTGTTGCTCTACTTTTGGACTAACCAATCAGAATAGTACTTATCACGGACTACACCCGTAGAGCTACGTATAGGCGCGCAGGGCTTCAGGGCTAATTCACCAGGGCGTTGAAGCATTGAGCTTGTCGTTGGTGGGTGTTGCTACAAGATGACACCTCACACAATGCATTTGGACCACGGATGGTCCATTTCTACCCCAAACACCTTCCTTCACACCCCAAAAATATCCACTTTGGCTACAACTCCTACTGAGGACGTCAGCAATGACGTCACAGATTACCCGCATATCCCTCAAGTCGTGGTCCACGCCCTGAAACCTTTGCTTTGACACCTCACAAGACGCATTCAGACCAAGAATTGTCCCTCAATCGCTCCAACACATCCCCACGCACCTCAAAAATGACCACTTTACTTACTACACCACAACTGCGCATGTTCAGATTGGCGCGACTTTCAATAAAAAAAAACATGCCAGTCGGACTCTACCCCACGAAAGCTTCACTAGGACACCCCGACCGGACCATTTGGACCAAACATGGTCCCACTCTACACCAAACACCTTATTTCACACCCTCAAAATTCCCACTTTGGCTACTACTCCTACTGATGACGTCAAGAATGACGTCACAGATGACAGGGACACCCCTGTCATGGTCTACACCACGAAAGCTTCACTTTGACAACTCGCACGAGGCATTCGGACCAAGAATAGTCCCTCATCAATCAACAGACCCCCACGCACCTCCCAAAATGACCACTTTACTTACTACACCCCAACTGCGCATGCGCAGATTGGCGCGAATTCCAATGAAAACAAACCAGTTTGACTCACGAGAGCTTAACCCTGATACCCCACACGGTCCATTTGACCAGGGATGGTCCCTCAATCAGTCAACAAATCTCCGCGAATCCCCAAAATGCCTGCTTTCTATACTACGGCCAGACTGCGCATGCGCAAAATGATGAAAACAGACGATACATTAGTCCAGTCGGATCCCACTCACTCACTCACCGTCGTTAGTGCGTCCATGCGTTGACGGGCGTTGGGGACGCCTCAAGGGCGTTGTGCACGCCTTAATCACTCGCTCACTCACTCACTCACACACACGCGCGCATACACTCACATTCACAGGTAACTCTATCCGATAGCTGGATGGAAAAAAGGCGGTATCTACTCCAAACGCACTCCATTGCACCTCCGAAACTCCCGCTTTCGCTACTACTCGTACTGATGACGTCACAGATGACATGGAAAAACATCAAGTCGTGGTCTACACTCCGAGAGCTACAATATGACACCCCACACGACACATTCGGCCAAGGATGGTTCATCTTTACCCCAAACACACCCCACGCACCCCCAAAATGCCCGCTTTCGCTACTACTCGTACTGATGACGTCACTGATGACGTCACAGATGACATGGATATCCCAAAAATCGCGGTCTACACCCCGAGAGCTACAAGATGACACCCAACAGGACGCATACGGACCAAGGATGGTCCATCTCTACATATTAGGGCAGGAAAATGTGATTCAATGGATATTGGCCGCCATTTTGGATTTTGACGGCCATACTGAATTTTCAGACTAATTACAAATCATTCCAAAATTAACTAATTATTCATACCTTACGTAGGACTAGAAAAAAAACCTAGTTTGTGGTTAGAAAATTGAATTTCGAGCTGGAAATTGTGAGCTTCTATTGGTATTGGTGGCCATTTTGGATTTTGGCCGCCATATTGGATTTGAGGCCATATCCAGGGTGGCCCTTCAGCTAAATTGAAAGGGCATAAGTCGAGGATGACGGAACCACTGAGAAAACTTTGACAGGAAAAAATGTTAGTTTTTTCTTGGTTGGGACCTGTCTATATATGTCGGCGATCTAAACCACTCGGCCAAGGGGTCTCCCACAAAAATAGGAGATAGCCGACCAGTAGTCTTGAAAGCGAACATATACCGCTGGTTTCGATCGCCGACATATATAATGCTGGCGGTTGGGTGTCTTACTCTGAATCCCGCATGGAACTCGACCAATTTTCAATACCAGAATCTGTCCTACACTAAGACACTTTAATCCCAAAATAAAGAAATACTGTTTTACGATCACTTTCTAAAATGACAAAATATATCTTCCTACACATAAAAATGTATATCGAAGTACTCAGTGACATCATATAGTTATCTACATTCATAGAACAAACGTAACTTGGTTAGCGGGGTTTCTCAAAATAAATGGGCGGAACTGCAATACATAGATATTTAAACTCTCGTTCTATTATACAATTAGAATTTGTCTGAATGTGTACCGCTAGATTACTGCAAGTTAATTAACGGCCAATTAAAATGATAATTAGGAGCACAATTTCATGTGTTTCAGATGTACAAATAGTCGACCAATTGTTGAAGGCGAAAACTTCTTCGGTGTTTCATGTCCGACATTCCTTGTTTTCATACATATAAGGAAGGACTATACTGCATATTTTCGCGGTTGTGAGAGATATTCCTGTCGACATTACCGGTATACAAAGCAGGTAAGTATCAGTATATTGTTGTACTCTTTCTGTTAAGTATGTAACCAGTCAAGTAAAGTACGAAAATTTATTAACAATGTGCCAATTTTAATTCTTCTTTACTTAAATCAACAACACTTCTCTGACCGTGAATGTGTTTGTTGTTGTGAATGTTTAATCACTTCCAAGGTGCTCATTTTAATGATTTTGTTAATTACAAACCAGTTTTCCATGAACTGAGTATGCATAAATTACCTGATATTTTTGCCAATTACCTCTCTGTCTTAGTTTTCACGCCAATAGACCACAAAGATAGGTATGTCTATAATTTTCCATTTTTCATTAATTGAACTTCTCACGGATTTTGACTAATTAACTTAATTAATCAATTTTCAGTTTCAGTTGCTTTATGCGTATGGTTCAACATGTCTAGAATGTCGTGATATCCTTCTTTAAGTGTCGAAATCCTTCGTTTGAGAGCGAAAAAGAGGTCCAAAACACGTCATGTTTCTTTTACCTAAGGGAGATAACTCCTGTAGCCAAATTTCGTTATTGTTTATAGTATTGGTCTGTTAGCTCGTTATCAAAAATAGTAAGGTTACTCAAATTCGTGCTTTACTAGACTGGTAACAGGGCCCTAATAAGTGGTCCCGGGTTACTGCATGAATTACTTGTACTTGCGTATGACCATTGCATAGGAATGGATCACAAGCCCGCAAAACAAGAGTTTTTTTTGGTGGGGGGGGGGGAGATTGTGAACAGTGGTATTACGGTGGAGTGTCGAAATATGGGGTCTCTATATATAACCCCATGCTGTATATAAAACCATTAGAGACCCCATATTTCGACACTTCACCGTAATACCACCGTTCACACCCCCAAAACTCTTGTTTTGCGGGCCTGTGGAATGGATAAATCATAACTGTATTGTATGTATAGAGCACAATTAGCCATTGTCTTCTTCACTTCTAAAACCTTTGTACACTATGATGTTAAATTGTGTATACTGTACCTTCTGTTATTGGAACGCGACGTTAAACCATAATTCTCTCTCTCTCTTTCTCTCTCTTTCTCTCTCTCTAATATTCTAACATCTGTATTAACATTACAACTATCAATATATTTAATCATTAATTGTGTACTTATTGTGTAATAATGTATTCACATCGGTAAATAAATAAGAACTGTTCACTACCTGGTCATCCCCGAAGATGGTTTTAACATAAACCGAAATATAGAATAAAACAGGCAGTGTTTCTCGTTCATTTGAGTCATAACCTTACTTTATAATCAGTAGTTTATGTGCTCAAAATGTGTTCCCTGGCCCGTTGTTTGTGTTCTTTGAGCACATATACTGAAAAGATTTCCTCATGGTTGAATTTATGGTTGATCTCTATCCGAGGAACGCTTTCGTCATGTTTATTGTGTTTCATGTGGACATCTTGGTGCCCTGAAAACAATGAATCATATGATTCATGCCTTAGCCGGTATATTACCAGCTAAGGCAGGCAGCATATGTATACAATATGCAACGTAGGGTAACGTCTTGGATGACGTGATGTTATAATAGCCTGGCGAACCTATCAGATGGGAATAGGCAATTCTAATCCAATATAGTTTGTTTGAGCAATTTGATTGGTTAACTGGTAGAAATTTCCGACCATACAATAAAGCATTGTAGGTCGCAAATGTCATTCGGCCGCTTCACGGTTATTGATTCCTACGCCACGAAGATTGCATAACAATCAAAATGGCGGCCTCAGCCGATCGAAGGCAGCGAAATTGGTGGAGCGATGACGACGCAGAAATCGCACAATTTATTACATATTAGTGTCGTTTTACGACACATCTGACACAGAAATACTCCATGTGGTAGAAGAAATCGAATAATCGCGGACCGAGGTTCATACTTCTTTGTATTTGTATTGAGTATGATGACACCTTCGCTGGCTTCGGTGTCTCGGATACGGTGTTTGACATCCAGACAGCAGGATACGGTGTTTGACATCCAGACAGCAGGATACGGTGTTTGACATCCAGACAGCAGGATACGGTGTTTGACATCCAGACAGCAGGATACGGTGTTTGACATCCAGACAGCAGGATACGGTGTTTGACATCCAGACAGCAGGATACGGTGTTTGACATCCAGACAGCAGGATACGGTGTTTGACATCCAGACAGCAGGATACGGTGTTTGACATCCAGACAACAGGATACGGTGTTTGACATCCAGACAGCAGGATACGGTGTTTGACATCCAGACAGCAGGATACGGTGTTTGACATCCAGACAGCAGGGGCTTCCAATCGCAGTTTACCGGCGGCTAGCCATGGTATACCTCTGATACACGACGTTTTCCCTTTTTCAAAAGGATACTAGCTGGAAGACCGAGATGTCGGTGCGCAATAAATATAGGACAAAACAAACAAACGGAATGTAATGTACAGCTATTTCACCGTAAGTCACAGCATAAATCACAAACTGTAAATTCCGGAGTTGATATTTCCTGAGATGGATTCCCTGTGGAGTTCTATAAAACATTCTGGGACAGACTGGGGTCGTATTTGATTCGATCGATTAATCATGCTTACACAACGGGGTCACTTTCGGACTTTCAAAAATAGGGAATAATTAGCTGCCTACCCAAAGGAGAAAAGGACCGTAAGTTTTTGAAAAACTGGCGCCCAGTATCACTCTTAAATGTAGATTACAAAATGGCCGCCTCCTGCATTGCCGGTCGAATTAAAAAGGTTCTGCCCTCGATCATTAGTGAAACGCAAAAGGGGTTTATGAAGGGTAGATTTATAGGAGAAGTCACACGAATCATTTACGACATAATGGAGTGCTCAGTGGAAAATAAGATTCCGGGCCTCCTTTTCCTTGTAGACTTTGAAAAGGCATTTGACAGTGTGGACTGGTCCTTTATGCATAACACTCTGATGTCCTTTGGCTTTGGTGAGTCGCTCTGTCGTTGGGTAAAATTACTTCAATACGACTCCAAAAGTTGTGTCCAGAATAATGGCTTTCTATCGAATTTCTTTAATCTTGAGAGAGGGTGTAGACAAGGGGACCCAGTTTCGCCGTATCTATTCATCATTGTTGCTGAACTATTAGCACTAGCGATAAAAGCGGATGGAAATATAAAAGGAATTGTTTTCAAGAATTCGGAAATGAAGGTGCTGCAGTATGCAGATGACACGACGATTTTACTGGATGGCTCTAAAGAATCTTTGAGGCAAACCATGGGACTCCTGGAGGACTTTTCGTGCTGTTCTGGACTTCGTTTGAATGTCGAAAAATCCACAGCACATTGGATCGGTAGCCAAAAGGGAAACGTCGTTAAGCTTTGCCCACACTACCGAATAAATTGGGACCCCGGAGGTTTCCGATTACTTGGCATAAATCTGCCCAGACCTGGAAGAGATGCCCCTAAAAAACTATCAATCCAAATTGAGCAATATACGGAGGCTATTGGGATGCTGGCTGAAACGCGGATTATCTCCTATTGGAAAAATAACCGTTATTAAAACCTTCGCCCTCCAGCTCCTTACACACCTCTTCTCTGCTTTACCAAACCCGTCTATAGATTTTCAGAACAGTCTGCAAAAAATATTTTGCAAGTTTATATGGGGCGGGGCGCCGGATAAAGTGAAGCGGAAAACCTTGATAGGCCATTACGATGAGGGTGGATTAAAGATGATACATGTACCATCTTTCATCGATTCCTTAAAAATTCAGTGGGTCAAACGATCCCTTTCCTTCACGGAATTCCAAGCAGAGATTATGTACGAAATATTTCCTCCACTGGGAACTCAGATTTGGGACTTAACCATTAACGGAATATCATGTGTTTCAAACTTTATCAAAAATAAGTTCTGGAGGGATGTTCTATCAGCCTGGCTTAGATGTTTAAAAGCCCATGGCAAGGAAATCTGTTCAGCTGAAAACGATCTTTTATACAATTATGCTCAATTTTCAGAATGGAAAGAGGTCAATTTGTGGTATACAGCTGGGGCCAAATGCGTGAAGGATCTCGTTAACGAAAATCAATCTTTCTTGAAATTCAACGACTTTGTGAAAAAATTTGATATAAAACGGAAAAACTTCTTAGTTTATTACGCAGTGGTACACAATATTCCAAAGGTGAAAGTGGCCAGAACTGGAACACATGAACGAAAATCTGCAGATCGCCTGAGTAGTATACATAGAGTAAAACGGAAGGATAGCGCGTCACTGCGCATGCGCGAAGTGAATTTTTGGGTTGCCATAGGGGGGGTTCGCATACGTGAGTTAATTTTTTTTTAATGTGAGTGGGTGGGTTTAAAATGGCGGACGTTTGACGTCCGCCATTTTGAACCCACCCACTCACTTGGGTGCACTGATTGACCTGGGATGTGAGTGGGTGGGTTTAAAATGGCGGACTTTCTGGGTCCGCCATTTTGAACCCACCCACTCACGGGGGTGATTGAGTGCTATGTGAGTGGGTGGGTTCAAAATGGTGGCCGGTTATTTTCTCTGGGACGTTGAAAGTCCGCCATTTTGAACCCACCCACTCACTCGGGTGCACTGATTTGACCTGGGATGTGAGTGGGTGGGTTTAAAATGGTGGTTTTTGGTGTTGTGTGTGTAAAATAAGGGTCCGCCATTTTGAACCCACCCACTCACGGGGAAAACGTATAAAAGCAGTCGATTTTTAGGAGTGGATAGAAAAACGTATAAAAGGAGTCCATTTTTAGGGAAAGGGGTGTATTCAATCTGACTTACCTGACCTGACCTGTCTCCCTGCCTGCCTGCCTGCCTGCATCCCTGCCTTGCTTGCCTGCCTGCATTCTGCCTGTATGGAATGCATGTACTGACTTGGTTCTGGGGTTTTTCCATCACGGTTGTGCGCAGGTGTATGACGTCACTTCCGGTCTGCGTGAATCGGGTGTGACCTGGGACTATGGGATGCATGTACTGACTTGGTTCTGGGTATTTGTCATCACGGGAGGTCACGTGATCAGTTCAAGGTCATATCCATTTTTTATCGATATGTCAACCCCACACCCAGTCCATTAGATGCTCCTTCACCTAAGCTTCACTTTGATACCTCACTCGACCTGTGGTGTGAGTGAGTGCAAGAATGTATTCATCCGCGGTGATGCAGTCATGTCTGGCGGTGATTCGGTCTCGGGAAAAAGCTTCCTTGCCCAATGCCTACGGACTTTACCGAAGATACACGGACTTTAACGAAAAGACACGGACGTACACGAAAAGACGCGAAGGTGAACGCCATTGTGGGAAACCTCCCACAGACAGGTCAGTACATGCATTTCTATGTTGTTCACGCATAACAAAAAGGATTGATCTGTAATCTGTGTTGTTGTTGTTGCTCCCTTTTTTGGACTAACCCATCAGAATAGTACGTATCACGGACTATACCCGTAGAGCTACATCTGGTCTATAAAACATGTCCCTCTGGATCCCACACCTACATTTCTACAGAGCCATGGCGGAGATCAAGCCCCATGCGACTCGCATTTTACAGTATGCCACCGTGGTGAATTCATTCACGGGTTACCGAGCAGTGGTCCGGTCCATGTTTGCAGATGGCGACGACAACGAGGGACGACGCCAGATCCTGAACGAGTTCACAGAAGCGGTCCTCCACAGAGTGCACTCGATGGACAGGCGTGCCATCACTCACCACTACTGGACTATGACAGCCATCCTTGATGCTCGCGCTATGGACCAGGAGCGCTCACGCCGGAACCAGCGCCGGCTGGTTGGCCTCATACTAGTCTGTGCTCTATTCACCCTGGCGCTGTGGTATTGACACTATAAATACGAGGGATGAGACAGAGTGTGTGTCATTCTCCCTTCGACATTTAGAGGAAGCATGTCATCACTCCAAGCCATCCTGACGCTTACACCCAATGTGAAGTTATACGTGTATGATGCTAAAGTGACCCTGGTCGAAGATTGTGGAAATATTTGCTTTGAGCACGCTGAGACTCTATCGGATAGGGTGACACTAGAGCGTGATGGCTGGACTAAGTTTCAACGGGTGTTGAGCGGAGAGTTAGACGGACACCTGATCCACCTGGACAAGGCCAACTACGTATACCATACTGCGCTCTACCCACGGGTGGGACGCTACCAAGAGCCGGCTCGAAGTTTCCTCCTAACTCCCTCTCTGTGGTCAGCCTTGGAGAAAATAGGCCCTCTGGTGGACCAGTTATTTATACCCGACGATCGATCACCCCACCAATTGGCATGGGCTCATGCTATCGAACACGCACTAGATGAACCTAATGAAAAAAAAGCGGATGGAGAAAATACTATATGTATAGAATGCGCAGAGGCTGGAATGACAGTGTCACCTGATGAAGCCACCCACACACACATGACGGGCCAGAACGATGAAGAAGAAGAAAAAATCCGTGATGAAGCCGCGGGGCCAATGGCTGAACCCCATGAACAACTACATGAACCCGACGACGATGCCATTGATTACCCCGCTAGACTCAGTCAGCCCAATGACATGACCACCTGATCCTTTGATCTCACGGGGTTCTCCCTATAAATACGAGAGACAGTGAAATCTGGTACCATTCACGTACTGACCATGACGGAGCATATAGTACTGGCGTATTTCAGCTTGACCCCCGAGGTTTTCCTGCACGTGTATGCGGATACGGTCGATATCATGGAGGAGGTGGTGGGAGACACGGACCCTACACAACCGTGCCCGGCTCACATTCGTCTGTCCCGGGAGGGCTGGACCAAATTCAAACGGGTGTTGTCTGGTGAACTGGACGGCGACCTCATCCACTTGTGTCACGATGTGTACATCCGACGCGGCCCTTTCTTTGCTCAATTGGCTCGGCTAGATGGAGGTACAGTGCATTTTACCCTTCACCCTGATCTATGGTCTGCATTGGAAGATGCCGTGGTGGATGTGGATGAAGTGCTTATCAAGCGGTCATCAGACGAGTCGGACTGGTCATTGACCATGGCCACTGTGGAAGTCCACGAAGAAAATCAGAAAGAAACTCCGGCCCAAGATATACCCGTTATAAATAAACGATAGAGCCAGGATCCATCATCATTTTGTCACCATGAAGCGCTGGGAGAAGGTGTTGGATAACTTATACTACAGTCCCGACAGTCCGGCAGCCTATAGTGCATTGTCGGCTCTCTATCGAGCGGCCAAACCCCAGGGGGTACAACGTGCCCAAGTCCGAGATTGGTTAAGAAGACAAGACACCTATACCTTACATCGATCTGTCCGTCGCCATTTTCTACGGAACCGGGTCATCGTGGGAGGAATAGATGCCCAGTGGCAAGCGGATTTGGTGGATATGAGCGCCTTTGCCAAACACAACGATGAGAATCGGTATATCTTGACGTGCATCGATATCCTATCCAAGTATGCGTGGGTGGTACCCATCCGGACGAAAACGGGGGCAAATCTCATAGCGGCGTTCAAAGACATCTTCAAGACCGGGCGCAAACCTTTGTATTTGCAAACCGACGAAGGCACGGAATTCTTCAACAGACCGTTCCAAGCAGTTTCTGAAACAGAAGGTGTTTTTCTTCCATACGTACAACGAGACCAAGGCTTCCGTGGTGGAAAGGTTCAACAGGACATTCAAAGGCCGCATGTATAAATATTTCACCTATAAGAATACAAGGTACATCGATGTTCTCCCGAAACTTGTGAGGGGTTACAATCGAGCCTATCATCGAAGTATAGAGAGAGCCCCCATTACCGTGACCCAACGCAATGAAGCCCAAGTCCGGCGTGTCTTGTACCCCAGGCCATCGCAGCGAACGACGAAGGCGGTGTACAAGGTCGGGGACCCTGTACGGATCAGTAAAGTCAAGGGCAAGTTCGAGAAAAGTTACTTGCCCAACTGGAGCGATGAGCACTTCCTGATTAAACGGCGCCTACCCCGACAGCAGCGAGTCTATGAACTGGAAGATCTCCAAGGGGAAACGTTGCTGGGGACGTTTTACGACACGGAATTACAGCCTGTTGTAAAAACACAGCAAGATTACTACACGGTGGAGCAGATTTTGAAGACGGAACGTCGACGTGGCAAACTGTTTCATTTCGTAAAATGGCAAGGCTGGCCCAGTTCCTTCAATTCCTGGGTCGCGGCCAACCAGGTGAAACGACTATAAAACCAGACACCACTGCCGTCCTCCTTCATTCCACATCCGCCCACAGTGCTATGGACCAACAGCAGCTGCCTCTGAAGACAGCGTCTCGCAAAACGCGCAAAGCGCAAGTGGTCTTTGGGGTGCTATTGCTAACCCTGCTGAGTGTGTTGTACGGAGGTGTGTTTTACGACGTAGCCTATGTCAGCACGTTACTTAACCAACTGAGAACACCAGGCACCAGCCAAACGGGTCTACAGAGAGCACCAGTCGTATCGAGCCCAGTCACCACCACCACCACCACACCCCGCGTACAAGCCACGTCGAGCTCTACACCTACACCAACCTACACCAAGTACACCTACTACGGCTCAAGACCCACCGGATTTCATCCCTCACAGTGAACCGACCACCCACGTTGTACCCACCCCCAGCACCATCTCTGAACGTGAACAGACAACGACGACCGACGTTGTACCCACCACCCCTCCAGTTCACTCGTACGAAATTTACAAGAGCGTGTTACCACGACAACGGATACACCTCAAACCATGGACCCTCGGTGGCAGCATCCCTTCACTTGCGTCATCGCAGGACCGACGGGCTCCGGCAAAACGCACTTCGTCAGGAAGCTCCTTCAACACGCCGACAGCATGATCACTCCGCCCATTGCCCGAGTCGTGTGGTGTTACGGAGAATGGCAGGAAGCGTATGCAGCAATGCCCCACATCACGTTCGTGGAAGGCCTACCCAACCTGGCCGATTTGGAACCCGACACGTTGGTGGTTGTGGATGATCTCATGGCGGAGACGGATGCACGGGTCACCCAACTCTTTACCAAAGGCAGCCATCATCGACGGCTCAGCATCATCTACATTGTGCAGAATCTGTTCAGTAAAAACAAAGAACATCGGAACATCAGCTTAAATGCCCACTACCTGGTGGTCTTCAAAAAACCCGAGAGATACCACTCAACTGCTGCACCTGGCGAGACAGATGTTTCCCGGCCGCACACCGTTTGCGTTGGAAGCCTTCAAAGATGCCACAACCCCTCAGCACGGGTATATGCTCTTCGACCTCAAGCAAGCCACTCCCGACCACCTTCGGCTACGGACCGACATCTTTCCCGGAGAGACCCACCACGTGTACATGCAAAAATAATGTAAACACATCCACAGTGGCGCCTCCAGCTGGGGTCTGTGTGTTTGATGATGGGGAATAATAAAAAGAATGAATACCACAGCAGGGTTGGCTTTGTCTGTGAGGTGGATAAAAAGGGCAGAGTTGTGGGTTCTAGCATTAGTTGTACAGGATGTCTGCGCGAGTACGGAAGCACGCTCCCACGCTCCGTGTATTGAAGACAGCCCCACCCGAGTTAGTCCGAACCATTGTACGCGGTGCGGACCCTGACCTTGTACGCTGTCTGTAAGAGATCGGGTACAACCTGTTAAAAGGCAACGTACCACTGACTCCGGCTCAGAAGACCAAGTTGGCCAAGCATAAGACAGGTCTCCGAACCCTAGTCCACAAGCGGGTCCCTCAAACACAAAAGAAAAAGGTGTTACAGAAAGGCGGCTTTCTCAGGGCCATCTTAGCACCGTTGGCCGCTTCCGTGTTGGGTCCAGTACTGGGTGGACTCTTCGGCCGACAATGAACCACACGAAAAAAATGGTCCTCGTCGAACCACGGTTCCTGCAAAACCTCCAATCACCCTACCCTGTCCCACCTACGGTGAAGACCATAAACAGCCTCGATGGAGAGATGCAACAGATCTTACAGAGACCGGGGTTAAGCGACAGTGAGAAAGTACAACGGTACATGACGTTCATGGACCAATACAAAACCCTGTCTACCCCAGCAACAGCACCACCACCACCACCACCACCACCACCACCACGTGACAGACCGCTGACCTCAGCACCGCTCCAACAACCGGGTCAGGTAGCCTCCACAGCCCCACAGTGGGTGGAAGACGAAGTGCTGAAGAGTGTACCTGCCTCGTTCAAGAAACAAGCTGGCCTGGTATTACAACGGATGAAACAGAATCCTAACATGACTTGGAATGATAAAGGCGAACTCCTGGTACAGAATCAGGTGGTCCCCGGCACCCCCATGACGGATTTAGTGAATGATCTGATGCGTCAACGCAGATCGCACACCGATCCTCGAGGATGGGAAGGTCTTCGCTCAAGGCTTGAAAGACATGCATGTACCACAGGAATTGGTGGGGAACCCCCACCGCTGGGACTTTATGCAGCAAACTCAGCAATCACCGAGTGGCCCACTACCTTCTTGGGAAGCCGAATGGGAACCGGAGTCACCCCCCAAAACACCACCACAACGGGCACTTTCTTTTCGCGCCTATAAAAAACACCCTTGATCAAGACACCCCACATCTCCAGAGCCGTGACACGTAGCAAGTCACCGCGACGAACACGACGCCGCACACAACCGCCCAAGGCCTGGAAGACCTATTAAAACCAACAGCAGCAGCAGGACAGCTCAGTCGCCATGTTTTACCTGACCCTACCCAGTAACAGTTCGCAGGATGTGTTTCCTGACAACACCGTGGCCAAGTACGTCACCCAGTTACCGCAACCGTTACATTTACCTGGCCGGTGGGAATGTGCCCTCGTGGATGTCCAATACCCTTACTCGTGGTACAACGTGCGAGCCAATGAAGTGTGGTACGAGGGCACCTACGAAGGCAAAAACACCCGGCTCACCCTGCCCGAAGGCCAATACGATACCCCCAAAGAGTTCATGGGTGGGCTGTCAAGACTGATGCATGATAAGGCGCTACGGGGGTGACGGATAGTGCAACACGCCTGATAGCCTTGCGCTTCAAGAGAAACGTGTTCTTCGATGTCAACGTACACAACGACAAGGCACAGCTTACCGTCACCGATACCGTGAATGTGAAACTCAGTCCTACACCACAGCAAATGCTGGGTTTCGATCTACAGACGTTCGCTGGTCCCAACCAACACCATGGCGAGATGCCGATGGATATGAAGTCGGGTATGTACGGACTCTACGTCTACTCGGACGTGGTGGACAACCACATCGTGGGCGATATCAACACACCTCTGTTACGGGTGGTCCCCATTAAAAAGACGTATGGCGATCAAGTCACCCACAGTTTCAACCATATCATGTACCTGCCCGTACGACATACCGACATCAACACGATCACGGTGGATATAAGAGATGACACGGGACGAGCGGTGGCATTCGAACGAAGAAAAGTGGTGCTGACACTTCATTTTCGACAAGCACGTGCTCCCCACTTTGCATAATGAAAGTACCTTACGAGTGCGATGCACGCAGCTATATGGACTATTATGCCCAACAGGCCAGGGGTGGCTTTTCGGTCTTTAGCGGTCCACGCATGCAACGAGGACATGGGCTGGGGAACAT